>OZ035876.1:28824048-29061548 GCA_964034865.1 Eristalis intricaria | reverse complement strand
TTACTTTTAAAAGCGTGTTGCAGGTAGAACATCGGTTAAATCACCTGCCATAACCATGGTTAGGATGGTTTATTATTGTTCCGCCAAATCGAGCGGTCTTGTACGTTGGAGTCGGCGTACTAAACGTCTCATGTCCAGAGTTTGGAGGGTGGCATTGTTACTATGACCACGAAGTCTGATACTTAGCTTTCAATCGGTGTTTGTTATTTCTTCGTCGACGGTAGTTATCCCTAGGTCCCTTTGTACATCACAATTCCTGAGATACCAGGGAGCTTCCACAACATCCCGAATAATTTCATTTTGAAATGACTGGGAAAATAATTATTCATAGTTGTATGCTCTAAGTCCATATAGGCTTCAGTACTTGCTTGTAGAATAGTTGTTTGTTTGTACATGCTTAACTTGGAGTGCCTTCCAAGTAACAAGTACATTTCTCTATACCGGCAATCGAGCTCATTCCGTTTCTTTTTTACGTGGGCCTTCCACTTGAGTTTCGCATCGTGAGTCATGCCAAGATATTTAGCTTCATTAGCGTACGGTATTTGTGCAGAATTAATGAAAACTATTAGATTTTCAATATTTTTGTAGGTACAATTTAGGAACAATGCGCCAGCGTTTTGACCATTCGCTTATCTTGTCCAGAGCTCGTTGCAGTTTATCAGCTTAGGACTCAACTGAGCTTCCCGTTTGCCATGATCGCTGTGTCATCCGCAAATGTAGCCACAAGTGTACCCTAAGTTTGAGGTATGTCTCTAGTCTACAACAGGTACAATGTAGGGCCAAGAACAATCCCTTGAGAGACTCCTGCTCGGATCTCTTTAAAATCAGAGTATTCAGTTCCGTAGATAAGATTCTAATATCTTATACAAGCTTGTCGGTAGAACCCTGCTTAGGTTGTCGGCAGTGATTCAATGTAGCAGTGTGTGTGCAGCTGGTTCTAACGGTTTCCATATTTTACAATGCTAAACACCAGTTCTACTGAAAGACACAGATGTACTTTGTGTTGGTCTTTTTCTCTGGCTTGAAGTTGAACCTTTTTGGAGCCAAGAATATCCTGCAAATCAAATGGAGCCAAATTCACGACTTTTAAAGTTAATACAGTGTTCGTACGATAACTAACTTCGGTGTATTTAGACTTTAGTATTCCGTCTTAAATAAAAAACCTTCGACTTCGATACTGTGCGATGGAATGTAACGGGATGCTTGAGTTTAAAGGTAGGGTACAAGAGTGGAAAATGGTCTCCATTAGCAAGTGTCTCAAGCTACCACGATATCTGGCCTTCTGCACCAAGTCTCGTGAAACAAGTTGATTGAGATGCTTTTCCACTTGTATCCGCCTCCTTAGACGTGGCTGTTCCCTGTCGTGCTGTTCCACACTATCGGCATCCCTGTCTAAAGTGAGCAGAGCAAGGGCTTTGTATATAACCCATCGAGATTTGGGGTGGTCTTTAGAAGAAAAGGCTTAAAATTCACAATCTTTTGTGTCTAAGACAGAAAAAGCCAAAATCGGATAAATAATAAATAAAATATCGGAATTGATTTGTTAATGATGTAAGCTACAGAGCTGGTATATTTCCTAGAAGCTTGGTCATCTCTTGCGCAGTTCGCTTCCCAGCAATTTCTGACCATTTTCTTGTCTGGACATATGCTTCCTTTCAAACCTCAAAGACTCTCTAAGTGCGAAAAGGAAAACTTCATGTCACAATCTGTAATCATACTTCCAAGCAGAAATGAAGTATTACAGAGATAGACGGCTTCACAGCCTAGTCCATCGACGAATTTGAGTGCCTTTCCGACAGATATTCATGAATTTTTGACGGCTATTCATGGATTAAAATGAATGGCGTTCTCTGATTGGTCAGTTTGGTTTAAGAAAACGATTTAAAAAACAGTTGGCGTACATTTTAAGGGGCATGAGGATCTCTGTAATACTTCATTTCTGGTTGTAAGCAATTCTACATGTGACAATAGAAGCTTCTGCGTATCAGATGTATCCACATCTACGTTGGGACCAGCCCGTAGAATCCGATGCGTGCGTTGCGTCTTGTGAAAAAATTGAAAATTCATAAGCATGAAAAATAGAGAGGGACAGTAAATGCAGCCCACAAGTGGAAAACATCACGCAAGACCTACTTTTAACTTTTTGTGCGTTTGGAAGATGTTTCCATGGAAATTCATTCCGGAGCCCTTCGTGTGTTCGTATATATAGCCCCGTTCAGACACCACAATTCGTGTTGAAGCTGAAAAGTAAAAATGCTTTGTCTACTGCAAAACAAGTTTGCCGTTTTGTTGTAACGAGCATTGACAATTTGGCCCATCAACAACGGGTTTTAAACAAATTTTCGCTACAAGTTTTTGAGTTGTAAACGCCGCTTATACGATATTTTATGAATGACTGAATACGTTTCGCATTTTTTTGTTTGAGCATTTCCGAATTATTAAGGAACATTAAATTTTATATATGCGTAAAGATAATTTGTTGTGGGATCAAAACGCAGACACGCAATGGATTCTATAGCTGTTAGACAGACCACGTAAGACAATGCGGACTATGATGTAGCCTACCCTTTAACTTAAAAGAAAAAATTGTCTGTTCAAAAAATCCGCGAAATCTTTGCTCTTTCCAGCCGTGTTCTACGAACCTTGCTTCAAAATAACCAACCAACAAACAAACCACCTCGTTACAAAGTCACACCTAATTACGATACCATTTTTATGTAATTCCCACTCAATTCTGGTATCCCTCAAATTTAATTCCATCCAATTTATCGAGAAAATCGTCACACAAAACTCTGCAATCATCGAAACAACTTCTAGGAAAATTCGCCTATTTTCAGCGAATAAAGTGCCACTCAATTGTGTTGTCAATTCACCGCACTTTTTCGTGTGAAATGTGGCAATTTTTCGAAGGTTTATTTTCGATGTGTTTTAACAGGAAGTTCACCGCAAATGTGCTGAATTGAATCTATAAAGGCCAGTAATTCAATTAAGCAATTCATTCTAAATCATTGATGTACAAGAAAATTGCGGTTTTAATTTGCAGAATGTCAGAGATGAACTCATTCAAATCGATGAAAAAACGTGGACTATTGATTACATGGCAGTGCTTTCTTTGTATGCAAATTATGTGAATTAGTGACATGAATATTCAACCTCAACCCTCTGTTTTAAGAAAATTTTCGATGCGATTGAATTCGTGGCTCGGAGTTGACAGCTCGCTTTCAGTCACATATATAGGTCAAACCGAGCTGTTATCCGAAAATGAATATATCCAGCTTAGTATGAAGTAGATATGTTTTAAGAACCCATAAATAAATAACACCCAGTGACGGTAACACCCATTGATCCTCAGGGAAGAGTGGATGTATTTAAGCAGCACTTGCAGCAGCTGCTTAACCGGCCTGAACAGGAGAGGGATATCAGAAAGGTCGGCTGGGCACACTAAGGCAGATCCTGGAGAAGACTAGAGAGTTTCAGGTCGATATACACCACATTTTTATCGATTTCAAAGCTGCGACACCATTCATGGCAAGGAGCTATTCGATACGATGGTCGAATTCGGGATCCCAGACAATGAATCCAGTTGTGTTGCACCACATACGCGATGAGTGCTCGGTTCAAGCACCTCCGATGAGTGTGACTTCTTCAATCTGGTATTGGAGAAAACAAGTGCAGTAGGCTGCTGTAAATACGGAAGACACTATCTTGAACAACTCAATTCAACGGGTGGGATACGAAGATCACATCGACATTGTCGCGCGTTCACAACGTGCCGATGTAGAAGCTTTTAAGGCGTTTGAAGAACAAGCGAAACGAACTGGTCTAAAAGTCAGTGAGGACTGAACGAAGTAATGGTATATGCTGTTGATCAAGAGAAGTTCCGTCGCAAACAACCTTGGACAAAGCATCACGATGAAGTTTGGAGGTAGAAAGGGAGTTTATCTACCTCGGGGCAAACGTGAACTCCACAGACGACATCACAGTGGATATCCGACGTAGGATCGCCTTTGGCAACCTTTGTTACTTCGGTTCATGAAAACAACTGGGCTCAAAATTCCTAACTCGTAGAACCAAAATGATGCTCTACAAAGCTCTGGAGCCGAAAGTTGGACGATAAGTAAAATTGCGGAGCTGATTCTTGGTGCCTTCGAATGAAAATTTCTACGTCGGATATATGGTCCCGTCTGCGTGCAATGTGAATGGATAGGAAGATATAACTGCGAACTCTACGAGCTGCACCAGGTTGTAGATGTAGTCAGGAAGGCAAAAATCCGTCGGCTACACTGGCTCGGCCACATAGAAGGCGTGGAGACCAACGCTCCAGCTACGAGAATTATAGATACAAATGTGTCGATCTCACAGGGAGTACATAATTGCTTTGTCGTACGGTTCAATTCGCAACTGGTGGTAGAATCGCTTTGAAGCAATCACTTCTGTAGACTGTTAAGCGGCGACGATCATCTGACGGTGCCTAAGGTTGCATGTACAACTTGTCTTCGACCCTAAGGGCCACAGACGGCATGATTAAGGTGAAGTGTCCCACATGTCCAGAAGTAACTTAACCAACTTACTTACTTACTAAGGTGGCGCTAGAGTTTTGGGTGACCTTGGGACTCAACTAAAAAGCCTCTCCAGCTGGCACGGTCCCTAGCTAGCTGCTTCCAGTTGCGTACTACCCGGTTGAGGTCGTCTAAAACTACTTTGGTGCGCGAATTATGTGCAGGTACACCGTACAGCTTCACCACTTACTGAGTTTTTTAATAAAACAAGGTTTTTGTTTAATTTTTTGTTATATTATTTTCACCAATTTATTTATTAAGTCATGTTTCCACTTTGAACTGCGAAAAAAAGAGGAACCACATGTCCAATTCACCTCGCTTATATAGTCCCCCGGGGTCCGCTAATTCAGAATCCGCTCCTAACATACTATTTTAAAAATACAGTTTACAGGGTTGCAATTATACTCATTTTGCATAGCAACAGATCGCATGTTCCACACACATGATGCAGATAGACATCAACAATGTGTTCATTTCCCATTGAGAGTGTTCTCTTCATTCAGCACAAGAGGTGAGGGAGATGCTATGCGTAATCTATTGGGGTAACAAAAACTGCTTGAGTTGAGATCATATTCACAATATGATTGGTTGCGACTGTGGCTGACAACGCACGTGCTATTTGAGCACACGTGAAAGACACATGCTGTGCTATGCGTAAACATGTTGTGATCACTAGCTACTCTCGAGCTTGTACATACAAGCCATAGTATGTAACTCGCGCAATTAGATCGTGCTAGTTGAGGAGGCTTATTCATTCAAGCCAAGTTATAGCACACCTCAAAAAGAAGAAAAAGACGGAAACATACCTACAGTGGCGAGCAAAACTTTATTCCTTACGACGGATATGATTGAAATTTTCATTTTCCGTCGGAGAAGGAAAGTTTGCATAAATTTTGTCCGGCCTATATTTTGTTCCTATAATTGTTTCCTGCGATTTTATCAGGATTAGATCATTCAAATTACAGTCACCAGATTTTATAGCATATTTTAAAATTGCATTAGTTTTTAAGAATATGTACAAGGCATTTGAAAATTATAGTTAATTTAGTGCATTCTGCATGTAAGTATGTAATATATAATATGGGTGGCGCGACAGTCCGAGGTGGACCTGGCCCTATCTTCTCAGCAACCACGTGTGTTGTGCGTGCTATTGTTCTTTCACGAGTGGAAGGGACCTACAGTTTAATGCCGACTCCGAACGTCGAAGTTGAGAAGCTTTTTCTAGACAGGAATACTCTTTGAGCATTGTCAGTGACTCGAAAGAGGTGGAGCCGTGAATAATGATAGGTGGTAAATTCGGGTATCGAACCTGGCACCCTCTGCGTATAAGTCGACGCACTAACCCACTACGCCACGGCGACCACATGCATGTAAGTATAAATTTGCAAAATAGTTAATTTTACCAACATCAAATGATGCTTGTGATGATGCACGGTGTCAATATTTGTTCCGTTTGTCTACCATATGTACTGTGCGAATTTCGAATTTCTGTGATTAAGAACATTTTTGAGACAGTAAAACGATGTTATTCTCAATATTTTTAACATTATTTTCAAAATTAAAATTATACAAATTTAAAAATTAATAAATTATATTAATTAACTAGAATGACACTGCTACCTCGCAGTATGAAACCACAATCAGAATGGCGAAATATATCGCAATCAATCACAATTAAAATTATAATTATTTAAATTATTTCTAATAACAAGCTTGGCTTTATGTAGGGCAGATCAACTGCAATGTGTAACTACAAGCATGTAGGGCAGATCAATGTACAACTAATTTATCATTATTTTCGAATTATATTTATGAAAATATAGAAAATCATTTACAACTTTATGTACTCTACACCGATTTCTCGAAAGCATTTGATAAAGTACATCACACTTTGCTTTTAAACAAGCTTAAGTCTTTGAGAATCCATTCTTCAATGTTAGAGTGGTTTTCCAATTACTTAAAGGGCAGGAAGCAATTGGTAAAGATCGATAGTTCTACATCTCGGGTAATACATCGTTACATCGGGCGTGCCACAAGGTAGCCATTTGGGGCCATTACTATTTCTTTTGTTCATATACGATGTTCATGAAATTTTCAAATACTGTGCAATTTTAACATTCGCAGACGACTTCAAATTGTATTTATCTATAAATAGTTTAACTGATTTCATTATGTTCCAATTTGATATCCGTACTCTGCTGCATTGGTGTACAGAAAATAGACCAGAGCTGAATATTTAGAAATGTAATATCTGTACTGCACATCGAATTACATCCCCCATTGTCTATGATTATTTCATAAGTGATCACAGACTTAATCGCTTAGGAGAAGTTAAAGATCTCGATACAATTTTAATGTTAATTTAAAATTTTCATAACGTTATGATTATACAATTGCGAAGTCTAACGCTATGTTAGGTTTCCAGAAAAGAAATAGTAAAGAGATAAGATAACTAGTCTAAGTCCATCTTTTGCTCGTTAGGCACACCATATTTAGAATATTCTTCCATAATTTGGGATTCCCCATATAATACACAAGAGCTCAGATTCGAAAGAGTGCAAAAGAATTTCACGAGATATACTGTCCGTAAGTTATACACTTTCGAAGAACTCTCTAATTATGACGACAGATAAATAACAGGTTTGCAAACCTTAAGTTTTAAGCTTAAGGAAGCGTCAGAGCCATGTTTATTCGTGACATAATTAATTACCGCGTAAATTCACCAGAAATACTTTTTCTCGCGAATATATATATTCTCCCCAAAGATCTCTTCGGGTGAGAAATTGACTCTACGATAAGAGGCATAGAACCAACTACGGTTGTAACGATCCTTTTGCAAGGTTTTGTAATGAACTTTGCAACGAAATTAATTTAAGCTTGTCTCGATTGGAATTAAAAAAATGTATTAATACATTATTATTTAATTAATATTGTTTATTTGATTTAATCTATGAGATGCAAGATCGGTAGATCCTAAGTCGCACAGCAAACATCTGTTGTGTAAAGCGCTACTCAGGGCATACACTAAGAGAACGTAGTGTGTTGTGTTTTCCCTGTGATGGAAAAATATAAAAAAAAATCCTTCGCAAGGAAACAAGTGTTTTGTGTTTGCCCTGTGATGGAAAAATATAAAAAAAAAATCCTTCGCAAGGAAATAATTTAGTGATGAAAAACCACAAAAACTGAAATGAGGTATCGAGTTTTGCTCGCCACTGTGCATACTCGTACCGAGATGCGAAGCAATGTTGTGAGACGTCAGATTCGGTATGTTTCAAAAACTTGATGATTAACCTCACATGAACCATGGCCTGCATAATTAAGAGTTACTGAGTAACCATCTCTGGCACAAGGCCTAAATGACTAAGGGTAACTAAAACTGGAGGCGAAGTTAAGCCACTGTTCCACAATGTGTTTTCCACCATGTAAAACCCTTGAGAACTGAAAAGCAATTGTATTGCTGGCATAAGCAAACGAAATGCTTGAAATTCCGAACGAAGGAACGTTAACGAAATTCTATTTCAATCGATCGTCCGCAGTGTCTAAATTTGCATTGAATTGCATTTCCCGATACCTTTTGTGTGCACTATAGCCACAGCAAATGCAGCACCATTTCCAGTTGTTTGCAAGGTTACGTCCGAATTAATTCCATTCGATGTAGCATCCTCAAGAGTACTCTGAAAGTTAACGCAGATAAGCCGATTCGATGGATTAATCCAATTTGCAACTGAAATGTCATGGGGCTTTAAGGTGACGCACACGAAATAGCAACCAAGTTCCCGAAATCAAAGCGCATCATTCCAGTCTAATAAAATACTTTTCCGTACGTTCACATTTACGACACAACCCTGCCACGCATACGGTTCTAGGACACATCTGCGGCAAGTCAAGAACTTGACACAGGTTGAGATATAAATCACTTCAGCGGAATGAATCGTAAATTTAATGTCAAACGTTATGTTGCGGCTGGGGCACGTACGAGCTCAGCGCGCCGACAGAGGTGACGGCACAACCCGCGACTGGCTGTCATAAACTGTGACACATTGTGGCCGATTTAAAATTATTAACACGGGCGCATATTATTCCAATTTTCACACCCACCCGTGCGCTCTGGGTGCACTAGACTACATTTTGGTGGCATTAACTGCTTTCCGCCTGGGCTGCGGTTGTGGGCTTTGTTTTGAACTGCTGTTTGCAGAGGATCCCGGATGCCCGGTTCGGTCCCCCGTACCCTACCGCGGTACCGCAGCAAATTGATGGTGTTAGCGGTTTTCTTTGAGTGCACTTCTGATTCGCAGCATCGGATATCTGGTGAAAATTAAATACGCCGGCATGGAGACATCATGTAGTAGTTGGGTAGTGGTCGATTTGGTGGTGCCTCTCGTCCACCGGGCCATTTGAATTCGTTATGCGTGACAAGGTGGAAAATGTATATAATTCATAAGCGTAAGCCTTGCACCAATAATTTAACTCAGTTGCTCCGTGCAAATAATCCCTTTATTCGGGTGGGAGCACGTGGGTACAGTGGGTGTGACAAAGAATGACTCGACGAAGAGGTTTTTTAGGGGTGAGCGGGTGAAATTTTAACAACTAAACAAATTAATAATCATCCTCCGAAAATTAATAATCGTATAAAGACAAGAATATAATTATCTTCTTCCTACCTACTGGCGTACCGACTGTAGTTGCATACTGGACGTCTGTCAAAAGTTTAAAGCTGTTCCCAAAGAGCGAGGCTGTATTTTTTTTGCTCCTTTTCAAGGACACGAGCACGGGGGGTTTTTTGTAGATGTGTTAGAACTTGTGCTTTTGGCTTAACTTTTATATGTATTCTAGGCTCGTGCATTTTATTTCAGTATAGAGCGCTCAATTTAGTTCAAATCTGTTTATTGAACTACAGTGGACTCTCCTTAAGTCGAATTGTCACGGGATACCATAATGTGTTCGGAGTTAGAGAGAGTTTGACTTAGAGAGAGGTTTTTGAATGGAAAATTGAGGAAAGTGTATGTTAAATATTGCGAAAGAGTTCGAGATAGAGAGAGTTTCCACTTAGGGAGAGTTCACTGTAGTTTGTCCTTCTAGCTCATTTAGTTTTAATTTAGTTCACTGCTCAGGGAATAGAGTCTTGTGAATAGAGTCTTCGCGCAGATTGGTTTATCAATTCTATACATCGCTTACAACGACATCACTTAAAACGACATATCGCTTACAACGTTCCATTCTTTTCGTGTTTTTGACATAAAATATTGGTAACAGCTTAAATCCAAGCAGTTGTTGGTGCGACTGCATTTTTGTTCATCTGAAACGGTAAACTGTTGTCTACAGATACGATGAATGTGGAAATACAGAGATTTCGCAAAATGTCGTTTTTTGTTTTGTGTTTATTATTCGTTTTGAGTTTGTTCATTTTGGTGCAAATTTCTCTTGTGTGACCATCTGTAGTAGAAGTTTATTTTATTCGGTTTCTAAGTTGCATTGCAAAATTTATTTATTTATTTATTTTCCGTCTTTCAAGTACAAAGCTTTTTAAGACTACTGACAATCGTAATAACATTTCATATCTTATTAATAATAATGCCTAGTATAAGCAGAAATGAACATACAATTATAATGTAATTTAGAGTAAATTGCTACTCAAATAATCTGGCATATTTGAATTCCACGACATCTTCCGAAGAGCAAACCTAGTAAATCATTTTTGTATTCTCTCAATACGAATAGTGCTATTGCTATATAAAAGATTCCATATTAAACAACAGTATTCTAATATAGAGCGAATTAAGGAAACAAACACAGACTTAAGAGTGCAAGTGCCTTGAAAATCTTTTGAATTTCGAAAAAAGAATCCTAGCATGGAGTTGGCCTTTGAAATAATATAGTCTATGTGCATATAAAAAGTCAGTTGAACGTCGAATATAACCTCTAGATCTTTATGCGAACATACTCTTGTTAAGATTGTATTATCAATCCTATATCTATAAATTATAGGAGATAAAATTCTAAAAAATGCCATAACTTAGCATTTACTAATATTGAAATGTAGTCCATTCAAACCGCACCAATTCTGTACAGATGAGATATCATTTTGCAACTAAATATGATTTCACATCGACCAATGATCGCACTGACTTAAAAATGTTCAAATCGTCAGCGTATAAACGGCAGTTAGAATGGGAAACCAGAAAATTACCCGTGACAGATCATTTCCTATTTTTATTTACAAACTCTCTGCGATTTGTAAGGTAGCTAGTTATCCATTTCAAGATTTTAGAATGAAAACCAATCATCTCTAGCTTTTTATGAGTACATTATGTTGAACACGGTCAAATGCCTTCGAGAAGTCAGTGGATATAAAGTCAACTTGAAGTCTCGCTTCCATGGAACTTAGGCAAAAGTTTGTAAATATAACCAAATTGGTCGACGTTGATCTTCCACTCACAAAGCCATGTTGAAATTGTGATATTTGGTTTCGAACTTCAGCATATTTTTTTTTTCTTAACAACGGCCTTGAATAATTTCGGTATTAATTGGAGTTTAGCTATTGGTCTGTAGTTGACAATAGAAGTAGAGAAAATTACTAAGAAGCGAAAAGATCGTTACGTTTGAATGTTGAATGCAGAATTACTCTTGCCAATCGCTGTTTCTTTGGGCTCAAGAGGCGATTGAGTTGTAGAGCCCTCTCTCGAAGGACCAAGCTAACATTATATAACGCCTTGATCATCCCTGTCCTGCTCTATGGTGCGGAGGCATGGAAAATCACAAAAGCTAATGAAGAAGCACACAGATTCAACCACAAATTGTACGGGCTATACTGCGGCATGAGCCTAGTCCTGCGTCTGCGGATTCAACGTCTAAGATGGCTGGGGCATGTAGAACGCATGGACAACACTGCTCCAACCCGAAGAATCTTCGACTTCGAACCAGTGGGACAACGCAATAGAGGACCCCCACGGAACCGATGGCGCACCCAGGTGGAGAATGACTTCAGTCAACTTGGTGTGCGCAGTTGGAGACAGCTGGCTAAAGATTGCTCCGGCTGGAGAGGCTTACTGGTTGAGGCCCAGGTCCACCCCGGACTGTAGCGCCAGAAGAAGAAGAAGAAGTATGTAGATAGAGATGCGTCCACTCAAAGTTATTTACCTCCGTAATAAATAGTCCGATCTGGTATATATTCAGAAAATACTTTTGATAAAATTCACATTAAGAAAAAAGAAACAAAAAATTTCGATTTTCTCAAAATGCCATCTGAGACCATCCCTTCCGGGACTTATTTACATGCTTGATATTGGTTACAACGACGTGTCGGTTTAACGACCAAATTCGTCAGTCCCTTGATGGTCGTAATTTGATCGACACAAGCGTAATGTATATGTAAAGGGTTTTTCTAATAGAGACTTGACAGCTTTGAATTTAATTTGTGAACGCACTCTTTCACTAATCATCAAACTGTCACTGTCAATTTATTCAGTAAGCTTAACACTTCCATGTTGGTAAATGAACGAGCAACGTCTGCAAATTATAAAAGTTTTCTACCAAAATTCGAAGTCGGAGTCTTTTCGACGAAGCTCATTTCTGGCTCAATGGGATCGTCGCATGCCGGCGGCGTTATTGGGTAGCATTTTTTCGTCGACGATAACGACAGTCACTTTACTGTGAATAGTCAGTCTTACCGCGCCATGATTACCGATTATTTGTGGCCCGAATTGGAAGATATGGAATTGGACAACAGGATGGTGCCACAAGCCACACAGCACACTTAGCAATCGATTTATTGAAGAGTAAGTATGGTGAGCGTGTTGTCTCAAGAAATGGGCCACTCGATTGGCCGACTCGTTCGTGCGATTTAACGCCGCTTGACTATTTTCTGAGGGGCTACTTTAAGTCATTGGTTTATGCCAATAAGCCGACGACGTAAGGTTATGTTGGGTAAGGTTGAGGTGGCTGACTGCAGAGCATACGGACAGCAGACACACTTAGGCCAAGCATAGGCCCATTGTGTTACCACGCGGATTTTAGGCTACCTATTCCGCTAACCTATTCGTACTTTTGATAAAGCGAAGAAGAGGGCTGATTCTGAAGCTGATCAGTTCAGCCAGATTAACAAAGATATGAGCCCCCAGAAGTGTAAATCGACGTGATGAAAGAGCACTGTAGCTACACAGCGTCCATGCAGCTTCTACAGAAATCATTATAGAGAAGGCCTAGTCTAGAGGCGTGAGTTCCCATAGCACAATGCCCTGTTTAAACGCCAATAAGAGATTTGAGGTTTGGCTTGCTTAATCTGTTCAAGCTAAGCGATCGCTTGGGATATACCATAGGCCATAGTTGTTTGGTAATGAGGCATCCTGTGCCAGATAATCAGTCGCGGTTTGTTTGAGCAAGCATTTCAAGCTTTAGCAGATGATTTATAGTACCGATAGGCATGGAGTGTGGGTTTCCAGCCGGAAAGAGCACAGAGTTTGTTCCATTTCTAGCAAGTCCGTCCGCTTCGCAGTTCTCTGGAATGTCACAGTGTCCCGGCACCCACATAAGTTGGATGTTAAGAGATATGCGGCAATTAAGGGAAGTCTTGAAATTAAAAGTGACTGAATTCAGAGATTTGATCGCTGCCTGGCTATCGGAACAGATGACGATATCTATGCACGATATCACACTGCTTTTAAGCTAGGACAGGGCTTCCTTAATCGCTTTAGTTTCAGTCTGAAAGACCCTATAGTGATTAGGTAGTCGAAAAGACAGCTGGATATTTAGATCCTAGCAATAGACACCAGCACCCACACCTGCATCCATCTTCGATCCATCTGTGAAGATTTGCAGTGGACCTTCCAGTGTCTGGTGTTCAGACTCCCAGTAAGATCTGGGCGGTATGCCTGATCTATGAATGAAATTATTCTCGAAGAGGAGTTTATAGAGAGGAGTATAGAGGAGGAGTATAGAGGCATACCTGTATAGAGGCATCTTTGAATGTCCAGACTGCAGTTCCTTCCAGCTGCTCAGCGATCTCAATCTGATCGGATCCAAATAATCGACTGCTGCAAACGTGCTCACGTTGGCCATCTGAACAAAATCGAGTTGCATTCATAAATCTTTTGATTGTATTTCGAGCCGATAATAAAATTCTGGAAACATCTCAAATTGATTGCGTTTTATTAAAAAAAAAAACACTTATCAAGTTTTATTCGAAATTATTCGAAAATCCTTTGTGTCTGATATGTGTGCGAATTTGGATTTTATACAACACTTTTTTCCTTGTGTTAAATTTCGTCTCGGGGCAATTTGTCCCATTTTTCTTGTGCACGAATATGTAAACTTGAAGGGAACTTGAAATTAGTATTCGCGGCCTAAAGGCAACGCTTTTGTGTTTTCGAATGAGGAATGAATGATATATGTATGTGGCTGCCCTTGAAATCGAGATGAAGAATCGAATCTGCCGGCATCATGTCAGTGTTTGAAATTTTTCATAATGTCAGAGTCGAGAACACGGCGACCTCGGAGATAACCATCGTCACAGCCAATTACCTCCAAATTCAATGTCCACGGCTTTCATCGCTCAACATTTCAGACGACTATCGTCCTTTTGATTCACTTCCATGATATTGTCGATGATTTGCTTGATGTAGGACACTCACTATCGTCTCGCTTATCGTTGCAGTTTGAGTGCTCTGAAAATTATATCTCTCACATAAAAATGACATCTGTGCTCTAATTCCTCTCGAATTTCACTAACCCATTCTCATTTCAGTAAGCTACCAAAACTAATACAAATGCGGCCTATTCTCTACTCTAAGAATGTATTACAAGCGTAGAACAAGATATGTATACATAATTTGTTCTCATTTAATAGGAGACTATACTGAAGTAGGTATCGCCAAGAATCAGTCGTCGAGTCGATAGCAATTGACAGTTTTCAGTCTATCGTCGAAACACTAGCGCTAGACGATTGTCGCCTTACGTGATTACAGCCCAGTAGTTAGCTTGATTTGCGACACCGGCAAGACTCGACGTTACGCAGTTGTTAGGTATGTAAGTTAGTAGCCTCGCTGCTACCAATTCTGTTTCCCGACAGGGATAATTGGCTTTCCAACGCCATTATCAAGGACCACGAGATTGTTATTTTCATTGACGGATCAAAAATGGACACCGGTACTGGGGCCGGATTCTACTCGGATACCATGCACAAGCAAGAATCATTTAGAATCCCTGATATGTGCAGTGTTCTCCAAGTAGAGATTTTGGCAATAGAGAAAGCATCCAAACACATTCAAGAAACCGATATCCCATCATCAGATATCACCATCTTTGTTGACAGCCAGGCTGCACTGAAATCAATAGGATCCTGCACGACGAGATAAAGGACTGTTATGAACTGCCGCGACTCACTAAAGTCCATCAGTCTCCACAAGATCAAACTCTGATGGGTCCCGGGCCACAGCTCAATAGCAGGGAACCAGAGAGTGGACGAATTGGCCAGACAAGGGTCTGAAATTGACATCAGCGAAGCGGACATATCGCTGCTGCAAGTGACACCATTCTTTAAGAAGCCAACTCATCTTGGCTAGCAAGAGATCACTGTCACATGACAAGATCAACGTGGCCGGACCTCAACAACGGCAAAACAAAGAAGCTCCTGGCATTGGACCGCAACTCAATTCGTGTGCTCGTCGGAGTGATCACAGGACACTGCTTCATCGGAGCAATGTTCCGAAAACGGGAAGCGGAATGCAACGACCACAGCCGGAGCTGCTGAGAAGCTGCGAGGAAGAGACCGAAGCTATCCAACATCTGCTTTGCCACTGCTCAGCTCTACAGAATCGACGCTTAGCTTCGCTTGGCCTAAGATTCTTGGCAGAGACTGTGGACCTAGCTACTGCGGCTATATCGGATCTGATAAGATTTGTGAAGAGCACAGGGTGATTCAAGCCATCACGTGACACAGGATAGGTTTATTCAGAATGTGTCCATAGACGAAGGGAGTCACAATGGGTCATAAGGCTGCCGAGTGGAAGTGATTTTACATCACACTGCCCTTCCTTACCCTAACCTAGATATGTAACTTGAGACCAGTTTCTAAACGTATTTTATTTCGATTTCGGTCACCTTCATTCTTTAACTGGAACAGAACTTGAGATGTCTCCACTCATTTGGGAACAGCACGAGCAATGAGCTTGGTTGGTTGGAAAAAGCCCAATCTTGGACCGTCATGGGCTCTATCGGCTCTTGTAAGTTTAAAAATAGACTTACAACTTTCGTTGATTCGATGCTATGATGTCCTCAGAAGCCCGACAGGTGATATCTCTTCCCGTGGGCACCGACCAAATTTCAACATAATTTATAATCCTTCAGGGGTTCTGGTTGTCGTCAGTCTGCGACTGAATACCATAAGCCCTCGCTCCCTGGCAGACTTAACCGAAATCATGGACTGCGAACAGACGACGTGAAGCCGAAGCCAATTCGTTGTCCTTTTATTCATTTCCGATAATTTAAATGGCCCCTGAATACAACCGACTTCCGGGTCGTCCTCAAATCGGCTTCCAATTGCGATTGCAATTCCAGAATCCTCTTAGGGCACAACTAATGATGTCACCTCGGCATTTATCCGCACGCCACTCAAAAGAAAAATCAATTTCCCCTCCCTCCTCCACCGACTCGCAAACAATGCCGCTAAAGGGCACTTAGTGCGCTTCAGGATGGAGGAAAAATGAATTGCCATTCAAACGAAAGCACTAGTTCCGGCAGCGACATCGTTCCACTTAGCCAGAACTTCGGCGTCCCCATTAAACGAACATTCTCGCGGCGCTTGTTGCGACTACCCGCGAGGACGCCTACCACATAATCAACTGAACAGTTCCAATTAGCGCACGGTCTGATTTCATCAACGTCTGTCAGTGGTTGTGGGAAGGTTGCCCGACCCTTTTTTCCACTCTTTCATAGCTTCGCGTTAAATCATAAATCCTCACCCATTTGAGCATCGCTAATGAATCTTCAACTGGTAGTGTCCCTGTTGCGCTTTTCCACTGCGCCACCTGGCTGTTGCATGCTCACCCAAGAACCATGCTCACGTATGCACGCGCGAGTGTGGGTGTGTGGAATCCACGTCTCCGGGCTTTGCATCGCATTAGAGTCTCCCGGGCTGCGTCGTGTGCAATTTGCTGGAAAATGAAACGAAAGGTAAATTCCAAAATACCTCGCATGTCCTTGTGCCTTGAGATTTTCCCCCTCAGCGCGGATGCATTCGCCCATGTCCCCGTGAACCCACACACAGACGACTAAGACGAGCGTGAGCTTGGTGACTCATTTCGGTGGTGTGGATGTAGACGTCTTTGTGCAAACACTTGATTCCATGGGATGGTGACGCGTTTGGTCATATCGGACTGACTAGGGCGGACAAAGACGGCGACAGACACCCGGCGGCAGACTGGGCGTAACGAAATACAAAAATATGATAAATGGGATCTCATTTCTCAGCGTTAACGCTTTGATGCATGGAATGAAAGCCTTTGTTTGCATACACATCGCCGTAATGCCTTGGCGAAATCACTGCTCGGCTGGGTCGACGAGCCTTTGTCCGGGGAGCTCTCCTTTGAGGGGCTGCAGCCATGTTGATGAGACAGAGATGACCCAGATTGGACGCGAACAAATGTGGTCTCATTGTGTAATTTAGGAGCGAACGCTGAAGCGTATTGGGCTCCTTCAGCGACAATCTGCAGCACTTAACTGCGCGCAATCTAGCTCAGCTCTTGCAGTGCCTGCTTGCTTGCCGGACGACTCAAAGTGGTAAAGACAAAGGCGTATGTGGGGCAAATATTTCAGAAGATATCCTCCGGAATAGCTCTGATCCACTTCGGCTCGGAGAGTGGCATTAATGGAATGCGACCAGCGGGGATTATTGAGTTGAATAAATGCTTGGTGGGCATGTATGCCATCCTTCAGAGTCGAGAGCCTTAAGTGCGTGAATTTATTATTCCGCAACATTTACTTTAAGCACACGACGGAACAGATGGTAGAAGTGTGTTCAGAGTCGCTGAAGGGCATGCGAGGAACTAAGGAACAAAAGGCTTCCATTGTTAGTTAGGCCTAAGAGACTTGGTTCAGTCAAATTAAGAGGTATTAATCATGAAAGTGTTTCGCCTTCTCACTCAACTTCAGTTGAAGTTGAACCCCTTGCATCCATTACATGACAAAGATCACGCCCTGGTGAGATAGTGGCCTGTCGAAAGTTAAGGCTTTGTCTGATGAATAAGGAAATTGGGAAGTTAGCGTTGCGGGCCCGTTCGTCGAGTCCTAAGCACTTGGACCTACGTAGGTTCGAATCACGATACGTTTAAAAAAAGCCAGTGAAGTGAACTCAAAATTGACCATTCGGAGTCAACATAAGAGACTCCCCCCATAAAAGACACTCCCCCACAGTCAACATAAAAGACTCCCCCCACTCGTAAGCGATCAATGGCACGCACAATACGGTAGGTCTGGAAATATATATTTTAATAAATTTTTAAAAATAATTTTTATTTTTTAAATTTTAATTAAAATAATTATTTAAATGTAAAAATAATTTTAGTTAAATAATTTAATTAAATTTTAATTTATACTTAAAAAAGTTTTAAATTTAAATTTAATTTATATTAATATTATTTAAATTTATTTTTAATTTATATTATATGTAAATTTTTGTGTGATTTTATATTTATTTAAATAGTAAATATATTTTATTTATTTGCTATTGTTAATTTTACTAATTAAAGAAATTTATAAATAGAAATATTAATTAATACTTACAAAATTTGTCCCAGCAGTTGCGGTTGTACAAATAATATTTAATTTTATTAATAAAAGTTAAATTAAAATAATTTTAAAATGACCTGACTTTACAATTTACAAAACGCCTGTCCTTCGCCTTGAGCTTCGAATGTTGTGCAGTACAATTGATTTTTTATTTCATTTATGAATCCCACCAAATTGGGCACTATTCTCTGGTTGGTTGTTCCTACAGAATCAATTCGAAGAGTCTCTGGTTTAGTGCTCTGATGTTCATACCCAATTGAAGTTTAACTCGTTCATTTACAGTCATTTCAAAAATACCCATAGATGAAGGGTTTTCCTTTTGAACACTGACTGCCACTCGAACAGAGCCATGTCCACCATCTCATGTGCAGAAGATCCTTTCTGCGGCACCCTACAAAACCAGGTTGGTTCTGTAGGAGAGTACATTGCTCCACAAGCATCAGGCTCAGAAAGATCAGTGATCGACAAAATGGAAAAAAGTATAGGCCTCCGTACTTACTTCGTGTGATGGTGCCCAACCTAAGTTAGGGAAAGGTTAGGTGACTTGCTGCCAATATCACGCCCGGGCCGGTAGTAGGCTCATTGTCTTTCCACGGGCGTTTAGTCCATCCAAGTCCCAGTAAAGAAGTTGATGGCTTCAAGAATTGAATGGAGATGAAAACTTATATCGCTCAGACCTAACCCCTTTAAACCCAATTATATTAGTTGCTGACGATGAATATAGAAACGAATTGCCAGACGGGCTTCTTCAACCGCTGTTATATCCCATTCCCAGTTGAGCCCAAATAAACCGCGATTGGCTAGAGTGCGACTGAGTTTGATCTCGCTACTGATGATATTTGTAAGCTTGCAACAAATTAGAAACCGAGAGTTAAGAAGAAAACAAGCGTGTAAGTCCTCCACGCCTAAAAAGAGGATGAACTGGTTTGATAAACTGGAATTTGTATTTCCCTAAAAAAATATTGTTCGAATTCACTGACTTGCGTGAAGCAGAAACTGATGGCAGAACTAATAAGCTTTCATAATAAAGCGCTATATATGTAAGTATGTCATAGCTATACCGAATGTGAAATGAAAAAAAAAACCTTAAAATAATTGTTGGCGGAGTGGGTTGGTGCGTTGCTCGCGATCCTACATGTTGTGCGTTCGAATCTGGCTGGATGCAATTTTTTTTCTGTTTTATACGCAATAAAACTTTTTTATTTCTGCTTTGTTTTCTTGGAATAAACATCTCATATTCTGTTTCCTAATGCCCAGTCTTACAGTGTAATTTTTAACTCCACTTTTCGTTCAACGTGAGTTTCTTTCCTTGAACTGAGCTAATGCGTGTATTCTCCCGTTTGAAACTCATATCAGCAACAAAAGGTGTGTCTCGTGTTTTCGCTTAAATTATATGTGCACAAAAAAAAAACGATCATCGTCGCCGAATAATTCATCATAAGAACTTGGCACCACCGACGACATTAATGACATTTGTGGCAGTCAAGGGTGGAATCGTTTAAGGTCATAGTTGATCGTTAATGGTCACAATCTTCGGTTTGCGATTGTATAGCGTGACCATCACTTTCAAAGCAAAAACAAAAAATTATAAAAACAATTTTTATCGAATAAAAGAATCGATTACAAAACATAAATGGAATGTATAGCCCCGACACGCTAGGCATACCCGCTATGTTGTATACTTATGGATGAGTCATTATGAAAATTAAAATTGTTTATCGTAGTCAACCAAAGGCAAAGTAAGCGCACAAATATTTTGTTATCAAATTACTATGAATACAGGGATTTCGTATTTATTTTGAGATAAGTTTTAATACTCAATCTATAGACAGACAGTCTATAGACAACGTCAAATGGTCATCAAACATATCAGAATATTTGTTGAGTTATATTGACCATAAAACTTCTGTCAAACACAGAACGTATTTCCAGAACCCCTTTCATTGCACATATAGTATATCCATCTAGCTTGAACTTTACCGTCATAAAACTGCCCAGGACAAATATTAACAAAGAGAGTGATGCTAATTGGGGGGAGGGGTGCAAATGAGGGAAATGAAATGTCCTGTGATGTGTCTGCGATAGGTGGATCTTCTTTTTTCAAAATCTTTAGTATCTGTGACTTTATGTCCCAATCCATATAATAGGTGCGTTTTTTTGCAAACGTATATACGCTTAAATATCAATATCCATATAAAATACACTTTTTATTCGATGTGGTCGCCGTGGCTAGTGGGTAAGTGCGCTGACTCCTACGCAGAGGGTGCCAGGTTCGATACCCGAATTTACCACCTTTGATAATTCACGGCTCAAACTCTTTCGAGTCACTGACAATGCTCAGAGTACTCCTGTCTAGAAAAAGCTTCTCAACTTCGCCGTTTGGAGTCGGCATTTAACTGTAGGTCCCTTCCACTAGTGAAAAAATAAATAGCACGCACAACACGCAGTGGTTGCTGAGAAGCTAGGCCCAGGTCCACCTCGGACTGTCGAGGCACCCATATTATTATTATTATGTAAAATACACTAACAACAATTCCTATATCCGCTTAAGTTACTCATCATATCTATCGCCGCTTAAGAAATAAGCAATCATTATTTTCTATCTTGCTCATGTTTAGGTTGCTGTATGTGGCGATATTAGTCCCTGATCGCTTTTGCTAATGGTGTGGTTGATGTATTAGATAATTTTTCATTGTTTTGGCATCCATAAGTATGCAATTTTTGTAATACCCAGAGTGTCTCTGCTAAACATTCCGTTTAGGTTTCGTAAACGATTCTTTTCATTTGATAAACATTTTTTTTTATTTTATAATTATTAAGTGTTTTTGCTTTTAAAGTGATGGTCACGCTACACAGTCACAAAACGAAGATTGTGACCACCAAAGATCAACCATCATCTTCCAAGACTACATCCCTGACTGCTTAGCAAATGTCATAAATGTCGTCGGTGCTGCCAAGATTTTATGAAGAATCATTAAGCGCCGATGATCGTTTTTTTGTGCACTTATAAATTAAGCAAAAAAACACAGCTAATAAGCAATTTCTCTAACAAAAATTTATCCAAATCTGGACAGCCGTTTATAAGCTAGAGCTGTACTAACTCCTAAAACATAAATTTCCACGAATAGGGTAAACTACCCTAATTCGAGCTACCTCCCAATAGCGAGCCCCCCTTCACTAATTTTGTCCAAAAGCTAAGCCCATGCTTTTCAGACAATAACGGTATTTTAACAGATAAAATCTATCATATCTTTTTTTTGTATCGTATAATTCATTTGCTGGTAATTCTTGGTAAGGAAAATTCAAGGTGTTGAGTGGTGTTCCGTAAGTGAAAAAAGTCAGTGTAATATGTGAAATTTCTTAAGAAACTAGAAACTTTGACTAAGAATGTAAGTGATTATCTTTAATTTTTAGTTACCTAATTACGGCTTTATGTAACAATTATTATGTATATTTTATTATTTCAAAAGCAAAAGCAAGAAAAAGTAGTCATTTATTAAAATATTTTGGGGGCTCGTTACTGGGACGAAAAAATGAGGAAATCCAATAACGAGCCGGCGGGGGCTCTTTATTGGGTTAACAAGAAATAATCAAGTTCCAGTAACGAGCCCGGTCAATTTTCAACCAAAAAAAAAAACTTTTTACTAATTGCATTTCTTATTAAAGTTTTTATGCAATATTTGATAAGTATTTAAGGACATTAATTCCATGCTTTGCTATAAAAGTTGTTACATATAAAAATTATGCCAGTTGAGCTTTAAGAGTCCGATTAGGTATGTTTTCACAACCAAGACAATGGAAGTTTTGTCCGACCGTCCTAGATTTAAAGTCTTACACCCCTATTCTGGTTGTGATGTGGTCACAAGGCACGAATGTCAGTGAGCCGAAAATTATGATGCCTACCTTGTGAGGTTTCAGTTATTTGGTATTCTGGCGAAAACCTCACAAGAAAACACACAAGAATAGTCACCATGGTGAGGTGAATTCGGTGCCATGTCAAAAATTGTTTCTTTTTTGACAATTATTACATTCGCGCTTTTTTTTCTAACTGAGCGGTCTACTAAAAATAATGGCGGAACGTAGCGAACAAGGTTATATTGTGTATATTTATGAAATGTGCATAAGTATTTATTAATAATGAATATTTTGCAGGAACAATAAAATATCAGCTTACATCACAGGAGCAGTTGGACCATTATACGAATTTCTTGCAAATGAAATTGTCTTCGGCAATCGGAAGAATTTGATGAAACAAGCTTCATCCAATGCGAAGGGAAAATACTTTTCTCGCAAGTTCCTTAAAATCCTTCTACGTTGCAGTCTAAAAATATTTACCTTATTTAATTGTCTACAACATTATAAAAGCGAATTACCTTTTGTCTCTATTTTCTCCTTCTTCAATAAGTAACAAAATCAAAACAATCTCCTCCATTTATTTCTTTATTTTCGTCTTTTTGCAAATCAAAATCTGTTTATTTTTCCTTGTGTGGGACAGCTCTTTTGTTGATTTTTTTTCCTTGTGATGTGCTCATGAGAACATTACAATTTTGACGGTTCTTGTGATGCTCACAAGCTGTGAGGTTTTGCTCAGAATACGAAAACCTCACAATTTGTGACTCACCATGCTCTTGTGAGGTAGTTGTGACTTAAAACACATCACTGAGGTTTGCCAGAATAGGGGTGTTAGATTCAAGATCGGATTAAATATTTATAAAAACCCGTCATGAACACACAAGCATTTGATGTTTACTTATAAAGACCCTTATTTTTCTAAATTTTCAATGTCGAATTTGATGCTGTTTCGTACAGAATCATAAAGAACGGCTGTGTTTTTTGCAAGCGTATATAGTGAAGTGGAACCGTTCACGCTTTCGATACTGTATACTTCAAATAAATAGATCACACAAATAATATAGGTACTTTTGTTTTATTTTCCTCTAGAACAAATAATAACTTAACAGAGAATACGACAATAGAACTAGGCTGGTGGTTTAAGACTAACTGCGGTCGGTTGGTGTCATCGCGAACGAACGTCCAGTGGAAAAAGGAGGTACGTGCAGGAATGTGCTTACGGAACACATGCTTATCTGCTTCCTGAGCGTCATGAGAGATCTTGTTGTTGATGTCTCAGCAAATACTCCCAGTATTTGGAACAGTGAGACTGTACGGGGTATTATATGTCACTATATACGCTTAATTTTGAAGTGCACAGAAAAACGGCGCTTAATAATTCATCATAAAATCTTGGCAGCACCGACGATATTTATGAGAATTATGACAGTCAGGGGGTAGAATCGTGTAAGGTGATAGTTGATCGTTAATGGGCACAATCTTTGGGTTGCGAATATATAGCGGGACCATCACTTTAACAGCAAAATTACTTAATAATTATAAAATAAAAACAGTTTTCATCAAATGAAGCGAATCGTTTATGAAACCTGAACGGAATCTATAGCAGAGACACACTGGGTATATCAAAAGTTGCATACTTATGGACGCCAAGCAATTGAAAAATGATCTAATACATTAACCACACCTGCAGGTGTAAGCCACATACAGCAACCTAAACAATGAATGAATGAATTCAGGAATGAACACACAGACAATACTGATTGGAAGCATTGTTTTTATTCGCGCTTATTCCTTAAGCGGCGATAGATATGATGAGTAACTTAAGCGGATATAAGATTTGTTGCTAGAGTCTTTTACACGCAAATTGAAATTTAGGCGTATATACGCTTGTAAAAAAACGCAGCTAACAAGGATAAATTATAATTATGTTTTGTGTTATACTTTTTCAGCGTGTAAGTATAAATATTTTTATGATTAACATTTCAAATAAAATTATTATTATATTATTATTAACATATTAAATAATGTCTTGGAGCTACGATTTTTTTACACCATCCGTTGATTATTCATTCAAAACCAATTGATCTATCAGCAAGGAAATAATGGACGCAAAAAGAAAATACAACGTAATTTAGTTTTTTTTATGTTTTTGTTAATTTTTGTCATGACATTATTAAAAAATGTTTTAAATAAATTAAAATTTTCTCACGTTTTAAATAAATTAACTATAAAATAACTATGATTTCATTTGTATGTTATGATTTATATGGGGGGCTTTTTACTGGAACGCTAAGGGTTCGAATTAGGAGAAGGGGGGGGGGGGGGGGGGGGAGGGGGTTCGTTACTGGCTCATATCTCATTTTGTAGGTTATTTAAATTTATTAAATTTGAGTCTAATACTCACAAAAAGTTTTTATTTATTTCAAACAGTAATACATCAAGCTTTCCTTAAGTCATAAGATTGTTTGCATATGTCTAAGTAATTAATTTTGAGAGAGCAACGAAGTCAAAATTTTCCTTAAGGGGGCTCGCTACTGGGTAGCTTACCCTATATCCGCAACTTTCTCGAACTTTGCTTGACATTCAACATATGTTGCGTTATGTATTGGAACACAAGCTCTGAGCTGAAATTTCGTGGACCAGTGTTGGGACTTTAAACTCTCAAAATGTTATCAAGAAAAAAAAAAGTGCTAGATGTGATTTACCTGTATGGGCGAATTTGTTGATTCTACCTGAACGCTGCTGCAATTTTTTGACAGGACGCAACGCATGCAACGGAGGCTATGAGCCTTCAGGCCTTTGTTCTCTCTCTCTCTCTCTCTCTCTCAACACACGCGCAGTGGTCTGGTCTGTAATGGACCTGCTCATCTGGACTCTTGCTTTCATAAGACCACCACTCTCGACATTCGATGGGTTCATTCTGGACCAAAGATCGGGTTTGTTAGTGGTGGCTGTCAGTTGGAACAGTGAATTGCTGTCACTTTCAACTTCTTCATATCATTGGTTTCAATTGATTTAAAGAGTATCACAGGCTGGTCCATTATTTTCTTTAAACATTCCTGTTGCATTAGGCATTGTCGCCTGCTCCCAAAGGTGTCGTAGTGGAATCATAGTGGACATGACGGTGAAGACCCGATGTACAATGGCCCTTGTCAACCGCTGTTACCTCGGTCTGTCAAAACACTTAGGCTCGAAACCCCTGACTCGAGGGACCAACACTGTGCTCTACGCAATACCCTACAACAGTTTTACCGTGCAACCATATGGAGCCGAACGTTCGGCGATAAACTGTACTGACAGGCCACATCGAGCGCATATACATCCATTGTCCAGCAATGAGGATCTTCGAATATCGGAGCCGATCCTCCTGTATAATGACAAAGTCGTCTCGTGTGATAGCTTAGTTGTGATGACTGGGACAGGGTGCCCAGGACCGTCAACGTCAACAAAAGATCGGATCCCTCTTTTGTTGTATTTGGGAACAAAAATTTATCTTGTCGTCTCCGGTGCAATCTATGATTAAGTTATTAAGCACAGAACGCCAGGAACCCTGTGTGTTCTACGAAAAAAGGGAGCACAATGCACAAGTACACAAATTAATGAACCAGAATTTTTGAAGTTTATACAAAGAAGGTGCATCTACTGTCTGACTATGAACTTGGGGGCATGTCTGGCTGTTGTTGAGCTGCATGTCTTTAAATGATTAGGTCGCGTGAGCGGAATCGCCAAAGAAAGCCATTCGGTGTCACAGGAACTACATCGTAGATACCCTTGTGAGTTAGGTACTCATTTGGTGTCTGTATAAGGCAAAATATATACAAATTAAATTTTAAACAAAATCTAGGACGTAGGGACAGGGTAGGACAGTTTGTTAAATGTCGTTTTATGTCGTGTGCTAATTCTGAGACCCAAAGTAAACACGTCATCTCAGTGCTAGGCAACGACAAATCTAATCAAAGCAATCTCTATCTTGTGTGCCCTCCATCACTCGGCCCACGGCGGTTCGGACACTTTTGAAGTATTCATTGGAATAGTAGTCGGCTTTAGTGCTGCAAATCAAGGTGTCAGTTTTGCGAAATGTCATCAGATACCGCTCAGGTTCGAAACTCGTTTGCGAATCCTCTTCAAAAGTCCAGTGGACGAGCACACAGACCTTTACCCAGTCGACAGCGGCAATCCCCCGTAATAAATGACCGGAACCACACTTAATTACACCTTTATCGCCTTCAGACCGGCGCGGTGAGGTGGTGGGAGGGAAAAACGAAGCAAAAAACCGAAAAGAAAAATACAAACAAAACCCACAACAGTCTCTATTACCTCGGGGGGTTGCGATAAAGGACCACTACAGGATGACACTGGAAAACTTGGGATAATAAATTGCGAAAATAAGTGCATTGCATTGTTTTATCGCACCATTTACTGTTGCATAAGAGCAACCCGAAGCCAACTGTTCCACGAACAAGCCCGCACCACGGTCATCTTAAACTTTGGCTAAAAGTGAATGACCACCATCGGACCGGGGTGCAAAGTTTCTCGTTCACAGCCTCCCCCTTTAAGATAGATTGTCTGCCAGGAGAGCGAGTTTCCTCTGGTCGCTGTGTAAGCAAAAGCAAACAAGCGCCCTGCACAACTAGCGGATGGCAGGGGACTGCCCCAAGGTATGCACACGCCAGCAAGGTGTATTGCCACCATCAACATCGTTTGCTTAAAAGGCCAAAACGTTGAGTGCATTCCCAGAGCAGAGAGCCCAGCGAGTGAGACGGGGCCTGAGATGTGGGTGTGATAAAGAGTTGATGACACACTGAACGATGCCACTGCTACCGCGTACTTTTACTTAGCGCCAGTGACAGTGCGGTTTACCTGACACGTGAGACGTGAGACCTGAGAGGACACCTTGTTTGCTTTTAATAAACCATTCCACAGCGGCATCATGGCGTGTCCCATATGAGCTGGATCAGGACGAAAGAGGTGGACATGACAAGGATGGGCAATCTCTTAAAATTCCTCTCAATTCGATTGGTTTGTAGTTACAGCGCTTTAAGGCCGAAATCGTGTCTCTGCATCTCTGTCGCGTCGTTATCTCGGCAATGAAGTTTTCAAACTTCACCCTCATCCCTTGGCGCACCCGCTCAAATCGATTGCGAACGGATCGATAATAAGGCCAAGTTATCAGTTCGTCAACGAAGTGAGAAAATATACACGAGTCCGTGACGGTGGCGACAGGAGCGGGGAGGGTTATAAAAACTGATGGCGCCTTGATTTGGTTTCCATGAAGCCGTTAATGGCAATCACCCAAAAAGGGGTGGAGAGGTTAAGCGACAGGCCGCCGAAGAGGAGGAGTTTCGATCGGGTGCCGATGCTGAGGATAGTGCTGATTCACGGGGTGGATGAGGGGTTGGGCGGCACAGAAGAACGATGCATGCCATCAAACATGACGGTGGGACGTTTCGATTCCTTTGTCCTTTTTCTCACTTTTATTGGCATTGTTTAACGACTCTGCTGCTCTGGCAATGTTTTTGATTTGCGATTCTATCGGGGATTGATGTGGCAATAAAAATTTAAGCACGTGTGTGTGGTACAAATTACTGCCGATAATGCGGATGTGTTCGGTATCCGGCGAGTAGGCCGGTGGAACGGAGGGAAGCACTTAAAAGGGCTTTTGGGGTTACCAGCATGAGTGAACTTCGCCGAGGAGCGTTTGGTTGACGACGCCTGTCTCCTGATCCTTGGCTTTTCAGGAAGATGGTGTGCAGAGAACGACAACAGCATATGAACCGAAATTAGGTGGATGCGTACTTTCGGTCACCTTTAAAGCTGATGCTGATGCTGATGCTGCTGCCGATGCTGATGCTGATGCTGATGCTGATGCTGGTGCTGATGCTGATGCTGATGCTGATGCTGATGCTGATGCTGGTGCTGATGCTGATGCTGATGCTGGTGCTGATGCTGATGCTGATGCTGATGCTGATGCTGGTGCTGATGCTGATGCTGATGCTGATGCTGATGCTGGTGCTGATGCTGATGCTGATGCTGATGCTGATGCTGATGCTGATGCTGATGCTGATGCTGATGCTGATGCTGATGCTGATGCTGATGCTGATGCTGATGCTGATGCTGATGCTGATGCTGATGCTGATGCTGATGCTGATGCTGATGCTGATGCTGATGCTGATGCTGATGCTGATGCTGATGCTGATGCTGATGCTGATGCTGATGCTGATGCTGATGCTGATGCTGGTGCTGATGCTGATGCTGATGCTGATGCTGATGCTGATGCTGATGCTGATGCTGATGCTGATGCTGATGCTGATGCTGATGCTGATGCTGATGCTGATGCTGATGCTGATGCTGATGCTGCTGCTGATGCCGATGCTGATGCTGATGCTGATGCCAATCAATCACTCTGGCTACCCGAGGGCAATGATTTATTATGCAAATCACCACCTTACGTCCTTAATGAAGTTCACCGCAGAATCCCCATCGCATCACCAGTCAGTGAAGACAATTCTTTATGACAGTTGTTTTTCTTTCCCATTTCACAAGCACAGCACGTTTCCAAATCACGGTCCATCGATCCAGGCGCTCTTCATTGGAACTCCCTAACGTCGTTCAATTGAAATTTAATTCATTTATGAGAAAACCTCCACTCGGTCGCCGTCTGTCTGGGTCTCCAGCATAATATTCAAGTTCAAACAAATCCCGCTGAATCGATACGACCGAACAATCACTCCCCACCCCCCACTCTCTCAGTCCCTCACCCTATCCAATCAATTATGTAAATCATCTCTGCAACAGAAATGAAATCACAAAACCTCAAGAGGGGATTCACAAACCAATTTGATGGCCATCAGTCACTTGCCGAGTTCCATCGGCTGCCGATGAAAGCACAATCTCATCCCCTGATCAAATCGGGCGCTCTTTTCCATCCGTTGTCGGGCCATAAGCAAAAAACGCCGAAAATGTTGAAGCAAACCAGCAGCGGACAGTCAAAACTGAAAACAAAAAAAAATGGAAAACATAACCGCTGAGATGTGCACACAAAGCCCAGGCATCCTCCTAGTCCTCCCGCATTTGTCAAGAGCCCAAGTGCTGTATTAACGGGCGAATGCCTCAAAGGCTGTGTAGGCTTGTATCCCTACATCCACCACGTACACGACCTTTGTTCATTTTTTATTCGCTCGCCTTTGATGTTGCTATTTACAATTCCATGCTGACCCCAAATCATTCCACGGAGCCAACCAGCAAGATGCCCATCTTCGTTTCGATGGCATGCCATCCCCGCAGGCCGTGCCACAACTGGACCCTTCTCATCCGTCCGGCCTTTGGTGTGACCTCGAAATGCCGGCGCGTGCAAGGAGAGTTACGATGATAGAGCCACGACGACGACGACGTTGAAAACCTTTCAGGTAACACCAAGCTGCCATGGCCGAGAGCCGGCACCAGCCGCCAACTCAATCCGGATGACATAAGGGACTTTGCAGCTCTGAAAGGCACAAGAAAACGGTTTCAACTTGAATTGCACCGCAATTTTTTACACCCGCCCTTCCGCCCCGAGTGAGTTAATACAGAGCGAGGGGGCAGTTCCATTCAGCCACCATCGGTGCTGCATTCCAAGGTTCCGCTCCACTTAAGCTGAACAATTTCGAGTAATCCAAAGTGGGTGAAACATCGAACCACTAGGACGGCAAGAGAGGCGGAAAAGAAGATTGAAAACAGAATCATTTAGAAGCATCTCCGCCACACTGGCCCACGGCCGGAATAAGCCACCAAGTGGTGGACGAGATGAGGCCAGGGGAGCGGCGACGAGCGAGGAACGAGAAAAACAAAACGAAACGACCGAGTATCCGTGAACGGGGCAGAAAAAAAAAACACAGAGCGAAAGCAGAGATTACATTTAGGATTCCAGGTTAAACAAATAGAGATTGAGATTAAGGGTGGTTAAGAGGCATGGAACCATGATTCTGGCTGATGGATGAGCAGATAGAAGTGCTGCTGAAAAATGAAAGCGGGGATATACCAAGTGGGCGGCTGGGGGCGGCTTCGGGGAAACTATCATTCGGGTCAAAATGTTTTTTATTCAAATTTGGTCGAGCGAGTGAATAAACGGCGAATCGGTGGAACGCCGGTATGGAAAGTGCTGGGAGGGGTTGGAGCGACGACCGCAGTGTTGGTCTATTTATCCAGGGGATTCCGGGCACACTCGCCGGGGGCGGCCAAGGAATTGTGTAGCGTGCCACTGCTTCGAGTGGATATCCATTGAGGTATTAAATTGAAAACCGTATCGGGTCAACAGATGAGACAGGGTTACCAAGTAGCAAGTGGCATATGTAGGGAGATGCTTTGGTTTGGGAGTCAGCCAGTGGCTGGAGACTGAGAATTCGATTCTTTGATTTGTTAAAACCTGTGACTCGTTTTGTAAGTAGTCGCAGCATACATGCAGTTACGGGGAGAGTATTCCTTTTATCTTTCCTAACGATGCTTTGAGGAAGGCGAAATGTTGCACTGTCTTGGAGGCTTTGTGAGAGCTTGGCTTTGGAGAAATTGGCATTTGAAATTATGGGTGCTAATAGCCTGATATTACGAACAAATTAAAAGATAACCGTCGGGAGACAATGTACCAATGAATAATTTGGTATGTGACTTTATAGACATATATATTTATAGATATGGACTTCTCCTTAAATAAGTCTGTCCCCTTTCAAACAAATGAGTATCATTTAGTGAAACATAAGCAACGTAATACGATCATAAGCAGCACGAGGTTGCCTCGCAAAAGAATCCCCACAGCAGTATGGCGATCTCCGGCCGGTAGGCATGCGTCAAATATCCTGGATGTGCGATCATTCAGGAGGGAAAATGTCGACCATTTCCTCATAGCAGCAAGATTCAGAGCTCGACTGGCCAATGTCAGAAGAAGAGCTGCACCAGCCAATAAAGAGGAGTTTTGACATAGGACGCCTGAGCACACCCAAGATTGCTAGAGACTACGAAGAGCTACTGAGTGAGAGACTCTCCGGTATGACCACGTCCTACACCAACGCGAACGAGATGTGGTTGCATTGCCGCTCGGCCATTAAAGAGGCGATGGCGAAACCACCTTAGGCTACGTACCACCTCCGGCGAAGAACCCTTGGTATGATGGCGAGTGTGAGCAGAAGAAACATGCAACTGACGAGGTATACCAAAAGATGCAGCAACGAAAAATTAGAGCAGCGCTGGAGGAGTACCGGGTTAGAAGAAGGGAGGAGAAGAAGATTCTACACCTGAAGAAAAGGTCTCTCGCAGCAGCCCATCTCAAGGATATCGGAGATTCTAGGGACAAGCACAAAATACGGGCCTTCTACAAAACAGCGAAAAGACTTGCCGCTAAGGAAAGGCACCCAGCCTCTTCGAAACTGTAAGGGTAACCTGGAATAGTGGATGTGTTTAAGCAGCACTTCCAACAGCAGCTTAACGGACCTGACCAGGACAGAGTGATAAGGAATCAAGAAATCCCAACTCCAGTCGATGACGTAGTCCTCCCACCTAGGTTTTAAGAAGTCAGCACAGCCATTAAAAGGCTGAAGCCGCAGGCCCAGATGGCTTACCATCTCTCTCCTCTTCAAGGCCGGTGGCGATGTTCTCGTAAGGAGCATGCACCATATCATCCGGAGAATTTGGGAGCAGCATGCCCGACGACTGGAGTATCAGCTCCATATATCCCATCCACAAAAAAGGCGCTTCTACCTCTTGCAACAACTATAGAGGTATATCCCTGCTCAACGTCGCCTACAAGATCCTGTCCAGCGTACTGTGGGAACGTCTAAAACCATTTTGCACCACACTAATCGGCACATACCCGAGCGGCTTCCGGCCCTTTAAAACGACCATAGACCAAATCTTCACACTAAGCCAAGTCCTGGAAAAGACCAGCGAGTTTCAAATCGATACGCACCACCTTTTAATCGATTTTAAAGCCGCATACGAGAGCATTCATCGCAAGGAGTTATTTGGTGCGATGGCCGAATTCGGGATCTCAGGAAAACTGATTCGGTTGTGTCGCACCACGCTAACAACTACGCGATGCACCGTGAAGTTCGGCTCGAGGACTTCCGAGCCGTTTGAAACCTGCACCGGATTTCGGCAAGGAGATGCGCTGTCATGTGTTTTCTTCAATTTGGTACTGGAGACGATAGTGGGGCGGGTAGCTGTAAACACGGAATCCACTTTCTTCTACAAGTCAGTCCAACTGTTAGGATATGCAGACGAACTCATCGTGGCCGTAGTGGAAGCATTTTCGGCAATTGAAGAAGAGGCGAAGCGAGCTGGTCTTAAGGTCAACGAGGATAAAACTAACTATATGCTGTCGACCAAAAAACGATCCATCACACACCACCTAGGACAAAATACTACAATCGACAGCTACAATTTCGAGGTAGTAAGGGAGTTTGTCTACCTAGGGGCAACGTACACTCCACAAATGAATCTCCGGTATAAAGATCAAGTAATTGCGGTTGCTTGGTCTGGATGACTGGAAGCAGCGTGCCCAGGACCGTCAAGAATGGAAAGCAGCTATAGCTCAGTCTCGGACCCTGCATGGAACTTACTGCATAAGTAAAGTAAGAAACATAAGTAACATGCTTTGAATGCATGAATGAACATACTGGAAGACCGAAACTATAATTGAGTTCATAAGTGCAACATTGTTGACATTACAAATACAAAATAGTGTTCACAAATGCAACAAATAATGACGTTTAATGTACAATACTAGGCTTAATAGTTGATATAATAAGCGGACCAAGTTCTGAAAATATTAGAGAAAGTAGCAATGCCAAATAATTGCATGAAGAACCTTTCGATTTCCCTGCAAACTTGCAACAAAGCAAAAATCACTGCAACTTTTATTCGCAGTTTTTTACTTAGAGTGGATGGCGAGGTTGGTTAAGTACCTGCCGCGTGATAAGTGAGGTCCCCGGTTCGAATACGAAATCCGGCACTATCACTGGAGTGGTCAGTGTTAATAGTCTGACTGTGGGTATCACAATGACCAACATGGCTTAAGTGTGCGTCCACAAAACATGCTTTTTCCTTTTAATAAAATATGGTCATGAGGACGTCACAGCACAATTCACACCAAATCACAGCTGAAGAAGAACGCTTGTATACACTATCGCGCGCTTAGAAGTAATGAAAAATTTCGTTGGCTCAACCAACCCTTTCATTGAGTCAACGAACACTTTTGCGGTCTCATCGTACGATTTCGTTGGGAAATGCTTACAGAGAATTTTAACTTAGAAATTTAACTCAATGAACGCTAGTTCATTGAGTCAACGAATCGTACATTAAACTACGTTCATCTATATTTTCGAAATATTAACGAAAAGTTCGTTGATACAATGAAAGTGTTCGTTGAGGCAACGAATATGACCTTAACGAAAGCTGTTCATTAATATTACGAACAATTTTTGGTTCAGTGTATCATATTTATTGACGGATGAGTCTACAGCGTCTGCTGCTCCTGCGATTTATTCAATATTAGTGTTTTTGTTTTCTGAAAAAAAAAACACGTACCTGGGAACCCTCTCAGTCGATAATCTATATTACAACCTCAAACCAAGCCATCAATCAATTTACCAACCTTTAGATGATGGAAGCCGTCTTTTTCTGTTCTTCCAAAATAAACTCACCGCTCAGAATTACACGCCTAATTTTAATACCATCTGAAACGATCAATTGTATATTAATTCAATGCAATGTACCCTCGTCAGTTGGCAACCCTATTTGCAATAACCTCAATCAAGGGAAGGCAAAAAAGAAATCTGTCACAGCGTTCTTGCCGAACATATTTGCCGGTCTCAAATGAGCCGAGTCCTGCACATACCTTGATGTCGGGTCAAAATTTCCAATTCAGCGAGTCCCTGATTCGATCATCAAATACAATACCGCACGAACGGTGGAAATTCCGTTGTTCGAGCGCACAACCACTCATCTGCATGGTCTCGTCCTTATTAGACTTTAACTTCACCTCCTTCGAGACGCTCTGCGACAAGACGTGCGGGAGTGAGAGTCTTTGTATTTATTGTAGCTTCCCTTCGAATTTTCATTCAAAATCCTTCGAAGAATGTAAACACGATGTTCACAGCATGTCATCGTTATCGTCGTCCTAGACGTCTTTTGGGGACAATGCTTTGTGCCGGCGACGGAAGATGAGTTACGATGGATTGGCTTGAATTTTTCATTTTTTCGATTTATGGAAATATCTGAAATTTATTATCCATCCTTCTGCTGGAGTCGCCATCATCCCTTTTCGTTTTCGTCATCGGCGACGTTGTCTAAGCCAGTTGCCCCATGTTTGGCAGGTTGTTACAGATGAGAGCCGCTGAGACACGACGACCCCATGTGCGTTGCTGTCATGGATACAAACGACTGCCAGATGTCCTCTGTGTGCTCTCTAGCGGTTGGGGAATCGTGAATTTTTGATGCCATGGTGACGCGTTTTTTTTTTTCAGCGCTTTAATAGGACTGAGGTGAAGTATGTGTGTGGGAAGGAGTCAGCGGCAAGGGATTCCCTGGAGCAGGGATTTCTTTTCGTTCTGGTTGACAAATCTCTGGCATCGTGTTTTAATTATATTCAACGCACAAAGTTCACTGAGATTTAACGACGTTTCACCCACCCACGGAGCGTTGGCCCGCTCCCCGTGGATGCTAATGAGATCTGTGGCGTGTAGGTATGAAGGATTGCCTGCGATGTGCATGGGGTTGCGATCTTAATTGGCCACGGTGGATAAAGTGTCCTGATGCTCGTTTGTCTCGTTTGGATTGAGCGATGCGCGTCGAATTGTGCCAGTTTGTGGGGATATTGTGTTCGCTTGCGATCCTGGGAGTTCTACTTTGGAAGTAACAAAGTAACTTTCGGGAATTTGCGAAGTGCTTGGGAATTGTTGATGCTGTCAATTCTTGGGAAGTTAATCTGAGGATTTCGTGAGTGTCTGACACTCAAGCAGTCTTGCAGGGTTCATGGAGCTTGTGTGGTTTAAGGGAGAAAGTTGGTAGACGATAAATCCAATTTGGGGATGGAATGTAAGTTAGGAACGCGGCTGTAGGTTGCTTATGATGTTGCTATAAGCACATCACAATAACCTTAGGGTTCTTGACATAAAATGATTTCATATCCGCCGTATCACAATACTTGTGTCCTTTAGGCCGCAACCTTGGGCACCAAGGAGAGGGCTCTGTTCCTTCGTTGCATTCGGTTTTGTTTTTTATCGCTTCGTCTTATTGTCAGACAGACTAGGCGCTAACAGCAGTCTGCTGACTTTCGCCCAAGTAGAAGTACCTCTTTGATGTAAATACTAATTCCAACGAAGTAACAAAAGTCATCAGCGAGGATTTTTGTGTAAGGAGTATTCAGAAGTATATGCTTTTGCTGGGATGAATGTTAACATGGACATATCAGAGGATATGGTCGTTTTCAGAACGCCTTTTCAATGCCCTCTACGTTCTAGTGGAGTCCTATTTAAGCGGGTGGAGATGTTTAAGTACCCGGAGTCTTTTTTACCTGCGGTGAGAGGAATAACGCTGAGCTTTTTTGTAGGATTGGGCAAGCTGGAACAATTTAGAAGCAGCTTGGAACATGTGGAATCAGGAAGACGGAGTTTTGTGTCAAGGCCAAGTGAGGGGTTTTCACCACAGTATTTATTCCAACTCTCACCTATGATTATAAAATTTCGGTACAGACGGAAAGAATAAGTTCGCGAATACAAGTTGCCTGGATGCGATCTCTTCATGGAGTTGTGTGAATAGAATTGGGCGAGAACAGTGTAAGCACGGCAGAATCTCAATGTGGGGTAGCCTTTTCTTCGAACAAATATATCTACGCCTCGATGGTTTGGTCACGTAGTACGAATGTCCCCATTATAACGACTTTCGAGGCGACCCTTAATACTTCGTCGGCTGTCTTTTTTACTAGAAAAAGAAAAGCCTGTTTCCTGGCAAGCCACAGAATAGTGTTAAACAACATTGAATCGGATTGGAAATCAAGTACTAAATATCTTGGGGTACATCTGGATAAAACCCTCAACTTCAGTTCTCATGTCCAGGAAATAATTAAAAAAGTCAACTTAGCTATACGAATTCTGTATCCCTTCATAAGTCGTAAATCTAATATGAGTATAGAAAATAAGCTCACTATTTTTAAAACAATTTTTCAGCCCATCATGTTTTATGGCTCCCCTGTATGGGGCCATTGTGCAAAGACCCACATAAGGAAATTACAAATCGCACAGAATAAGCTGTTAAAAATGATGCTTAACTTACCGTGGTATTTTTCGACTGATGAGCTTCATGAAGTCTCTAATATTGAAGGAGTTTCTATAAGACTGATGAAGTTATTCGAACGACATAAATTGTCTTGCAATCAATCTGACAATTACTTGATTTCAAGCTTATATAATGATGCATAATACGCTTTTATTTATACTTTTATTCACTTATTTATTTAGTAACACATATATATACTTATTTATCTTTTTTGTTATTTATTTTTTTATTTATTTATTTATTTGTTAGTCTGTTTATTTATTTATTTATTTAGTTATTTATTTATTTATTAATTGTTTATTTTTATCTATTTATTTAATGAGTTACTTATTTATTTATTTAATTAATAATTTATTTATTATATTAAAAATGTATATATTTATTTTACTAAGTGTATAATTTGAAATCAAGGAAGAACAGCACCACCTTCCCATTCTAAGTCCATTTTTAATCGTATTCATATATTTATGTACTTTTTTTTATCAGGTTTTCCTCTGCCATAAATAATTAATTCTTATATAGAGTATATAAATTGTCAGTAGCAAGGTTATTTTACCAAAACTCTGCAAATTTTGCAATAGCGATGACAATGTAAAACTAAAAACTCATACTGTATTAATAAATAAAGTTCAAAGTTCGTCGGACACCCGGGACTGGCTAGGCACATTTCATTTTAAGCCTTATTTATAACAATAATATGGGAGTCACGTTACAGCCCGAGGTGGACCTGGGTCTAGCTTCTCAGCAACCACTCGTGTTGTGCGTGCTATTGTTCTTGCACGCGTGGAAGGGACCTACAGTTTAATGCCGACTCCGAACGGCGAATTTGAGAAGCTTTATCTAGACAAGAATACTCTTTGAGCATTGTCAGTGACTCGAAAGAGGTGGAATTGTGAATTATGAGAGGTGGTAAATTCGGGTATCGAAATTGGCACCCTCTGCGTAGGAGTCGACGCACTTACCCACTACTCCACGGCGACCACATTTAAGCGTTATTTATTATTGTTTAATCGTTTTCAATATGTAATAGTTTTTTTAAAATTCAAATTACTCAGAATCATCCAGAATTTGAATATATGCCCGTATTCTTCGTCACTGGGCCTACTGATACTCTTCTTATTGTTTCTTTACCCACATATGATTTGCTCAAGGGCAAAAAATATTGAGAAAACTCTATAGAACAGCATGAAGAACAAGACCCATTAAATTCCAAATAACTCCGAAAGGCGCAAGGAGGCTCAGCTATTTTTCCCGCTTAGAAGACATCTTAATGTACAAAATAAAAAGAATTAAAAGCTGGGACTGGTCAGGAACATAAACTAAGCTTGGCGTTATGGATTTATTTTGGCGTTATGGAGTAAAAAAGCCACTGGAAAGGTTCCATCACTTTTGTTGGTCAAAACGCATCGTTATTCTTTGTTCAGCACAAACCTTCAGAAACCGACTGCACTTCAAACCCGGTCCAATTAACTTTCTAAAAAAAAACAAACCACATACACATCATAAATGTTGTTTTTGAAGCCCTTCAAACTGCACACGTGGCTATAAAGAATATTCAACTTTGTAAGTTAACACGAGCACCTGACACGCGTGCTCCAAATAAGTTCAGCACTTTGGGAACCAAATATTCCCACGCGGACAAACATTGCGTCAGCACAACGCAATGAACACTTGTCTGCGAACCATCTGCGGGACTAATGCTTATCCAGCTGCCTGGGCAGCCGAATAAATTTAAGTTAGGTTAGGTTAGGTAGAGGGACTGCTAGTGAATTCACCAGGACACAGACCAAATTGGTCCATTGTGATATCCACAGTCAGACTGCTTCCACTTTGATTGACTACTCCAGTGACAGTGCCGTTAATTTGATCGCAAGGGCGAAAGTTACTGGAACAGATTTGAATACCAGGGGCCTATTTCACAGAACATACATCTCATACATTGTATGGTTCTGACACTTCTGCTGTCTGATTTCTGTTTCTCAGATCTGTTGTATGAGCCGCTGTAATACAGCGTGTATGTGGGGGAAAGTTATATGATTCTGTTTCACAGAAAAATATCATACACATCATACAGCAGTTTTTTTCTCAAATTTTAACATACATTTCATACAGCACTTCAAACTGCTGTAGTCACTACATAAACGAGTTTTCAAATGAGAAAATACACAAAAATAAGCATTCTTGGGATTATGATTTTTGAATAATGAATGATTGTTCATCTTTTTTTTGAAATTAGACATGTAGGAACAAGGAATGCTAGTTCGTCAAGAAATTTTTATTAAGAATCATGTACTATTTTGAAATAATTGTCTTGTAATAGCTGAAGACATGAGACAATGCAACGCGCTGTCATGTGATTTCATCATGTGACATCATCCTCGAAAATATCATGCAAGACTCACACGCCAACACTAGAGGCACGATCTTCCAGTAGTCCGTGCAACTGCTAGCATACGCGGATGACATTGACGTGATTGGTAGAACACAGCGATCCGTCAATGAAACGTTTGCTGGTATTGAAGCGGAAGCGCCGAAATGGGTTTAGCGGTGAACGAGGGCAAAACGAAGTATCTGCGAGAGAAAGGACGCACAACATCAACGGCTTGGCCAAAACGTCTCCATAGGCAGCTATAACTTCGAGGTAGTGAAGGACTTCGCGTCCCTCGGCTCGCAGGTAAACAGTACGAACAACACCAGTACCGAGATTAAACGCAGAATTACTCTTGCCAATCGCTGTTTCTTTGGGCTCAAGAGGCAATTGAGTAGTAGAGTCCTCTCTCGAAGGACCAAGCTAACATTATAAAACAGCTTAATCATCCCTGTCCTGCTCTATGGTCCGAAGGCAAGGACAATCTCAAAAGCGGATGAAGAAGCACTTGGTCTTTTCGAGAGAAAAGTTCTGCGTTCAATCTTTGGTCCTGTCTGCGTTGATAGCTATTGGAGAAGAAAATTCAACCACGAACTGTATGGGCTGTACAGCGCCATGAGCCTAGTCAGGCGTCTACGGATTCAACGTCTAAGATGGCTGGGCCATATGGATAACACTGCTCCAGCCTGTAGAGTCTTCGACTCCGAACCAGTGGGACAAAGTAAGAGAGGACCCCCACGGAATCGATGGTGCACCCAGGTGGACAAGGACTCAATCCACTTGGTGTGCGCCGTTGGAGACATCTGGCTAAAGATCGTGCCGGCTGGAGAGGCGTACTGGTTGAGGCCCAGGTCTACCCAGGACTGTAGCCCCACCAGAAGCAGAAGAAGAATAGCAATAATTCCGAAATCATATTTTACTTCATTATTGAGGAACTCCATTATTCAGTTTTATGCTTGTTTGTAATCCAATTATTTGGTGTCTGGCTTTAATTCCCGACATTATTTAGTTTTCAATGAAATTTTTCATTCAAAAATAAGCGTCAAAATAATACACATCATACAACAAAGAACATATCACACTGTACTTCCAGTGGAATCTGTGAAACAGAAAATTATATGATGTGTATGATGTATGACAGTTTTGTTGATGTTGTATGAAATGTATGTGATGTAGGATCTGTGAAATAGATCTAACTGTGCTTTCACTGGGATGCGAGCTGGGGTCCCCGGTAAACAGGGACAGGCAGTTAACCAACTGTGCCATCCAGTCGTCTCGATTTTAGTTAGATTTGTAAGATAGATAATATGTGGATAGATAGGAAACATATGAAATAAACGGCCACAAGTTTGGTAGCCTACAAATGAAGAGGTCGGTCTTTTGAATGATAACTTGTACTGTCACTGTGGGCCATTGTTTTGACGGATTGCCTTTTTTTAATTTTTTTTTCTGATAGCTACGGTATTTTATTTGAAGTCTGCCTAATTGTATTTCTTGAGTTGTAAAAAAGTTGGGTTTAGACCATGTTTTGGGGTCAAATACCCCACAGTGGGAGGGTTAATTGTGATCCCATTAAGGTACCGACCACTTGTCAAGGTTGCTATTGGGCATAAATCCTGATAAGCTAGAGCCAATGGCGGAGGATCGAGTGGTCTAGATAAGAGGTGTATTAAGATTACATGTTTGATATTCTACTGTTTTAAATTTGTATTAAGAATGTTTTAAGAGTAGGCCTAGCTAGTAGTTTTTGACATATTTATAATATATAATAATAATAATATAATATGGGTGGCGCGACAGTCCGAGGCGGACCATGGCCTAGCTTCTCAGCAACCACTGCGTGTTGTGCGTGCTATTGTTCTCTTACGAGTGGAAGGGACCTACAGTTTAATGCCGACTCCGAACGGCGAAGTTGAGAAGCTTTATCTAGACAAGAATACTTTTTGAGCATTGTCAGTGACTCGACAGAGGTGGAGCTGTGGATTATCAAAGGTGGTAAATTCGGGTATCGAACCTGGCACCCTCTGCGTAGGAGTCGACGCACTAACCCACTACGCCACGGCGACCCAACAACGCACTCATCGATGCATTTAAAATCTTTATTAAGCGCCTCAGTTGAGCGTCTACCATCATCGTGACAACATAAATAGTTGGATAAATAAAAAACGAATAATTTTGTAAATCAGTCTTTTATTTATAATATTTTCAACACTTATTGCAAGAGGTTCCCGCATACCCGAGACTTAACCCGGGTACCCGCATATTCAAAATTATCGAGTACCCGTTGGTTTCCGCATTATTTCAGGTGACTGTAAATTTAGATAAAATGAATCTGCTATTTACAGTGAATTTGAAGGCAATTCGTGCTCAATACATGCTAAATAAAGATAATGCACTAAACTTCTATAAATTTTGATGAGCACTCCTCCAATGACTTATGTTTCCATCGCTGTTTTCCTTTTCGTTTATTAAACGATAGATTATAGATAACGACGGGTACACGGTATTTGACAATGGCGCGTATCCGCCAACTTTTGTATTACCCGTATTAGCCTGATACCCGGGTACTCGGCACTTAGAAAGGTACCCGGGTTATAGCACAAACGTTTATTACCACGGTCAGATCAAAAATACTAGTCGCGATATCTTTCGTGCGTGTTTTACCCCATCGAAGCCTTTAGTGAATCATTTATGAAAGTTACAAATGTATGCTGATACGTTCGCTATTTTTGTAGCTGTTGCTTGCAGCTGATCTTTATGCCACACTGGCGAACTATGCTGAGGTCTTACTAGTTGGAACGACAATATTAGCATCAGTGTCCTATTCGGTGTATTTATAAGCCTGTTAACATTCCTTAGAGCAAATAATAATAACATGAGTGGCACTAAAGCTAGCTACACTCCTGTTCCGCGTGCTATTGTTCTCCCACGAGTGGAAGAGAAGTTTTACGCACACTCCGACTCGCCAAGCTTGACAAGCTTTTTCTAGACAGTTATCACCCTTTGAACATTGTCACTGACTCAAAAGAGGTGGGGTCCCACACATTTTTTTTGTCGTATTAAGAATGGAACCTTGGTTGGACCTAATCCATAAGCTCGCTTGGTTAACCCCTGATGAGTTATTGTCCATGGCGGAGGATCGAGTTGCCGGAGATCTCTCGTGCGTGGTTTACCCCAACGACTGCTTTAGTGGATCATGCGGGTCAAATGATGATGATGATGATGGAGAATTGAACCTAAACACCGAGGTTCAAGTCCGTAGGAGTCGATGCATGTACCCACAACGTTACAGCCGCCCCATGACCAAATATATGGCATAAATGTCTTTATATGCATATAAGCTACTTTTTTCGAATCTTGACTCTACATCTTAGCTCAACACATCCGATTCGTCAGTAAGCTGACGTCGATACACGCACATCCTACATCACAGTCTCCCCAGAATACATTTACTGTTTCCATAAATGACAGTCGATTTTAATACGGAAGCGTATTTCGTGCGTCAGCCTTGTCCTTGTTCACCCAAAGATCAGCACGTTTAGTGTATTTCCCAACCCCCAGACGGGCTGCAACAACAGCACGTCGCCTGCATTACCCAGCAGTTGGCGAGTGCATTAGTTATCCACACAAGACCTCCACACTATCTGCTCCAGTGGCAGGTTAAGAGAAGCATACGACAACATATCTACCTGCCAAAATCCAGCACATGTCTCAGGACGTGCGAATGCTTGACATTCGAACTGCATGCCCCATCGCACCCTGTTCCCATTTAAAAATAAATACCTTCCTCAATTATTTTAAAGACTTTAATGTGAGCATCCAATCCGTTGGTGAATTAGACTGAATACTTGGGAACAGAATATTCTCGTGTCCTGTGTTCTCTCAGGGAGTTCGTGCTTTCCTTTAAGTCCCTGCATTTTAAAGATACGGGCACCCTCCACGTAGGAAGGGTGCATCTGCCTCAGGACGAACTCATTCACTAACCCACAGAAATAAATCTGATCTTGGGATGGGTTTGATGAGTACATTGGTCTCCGATTTTGCTCGTAATTAAGGGGCATTCATTTTGTGTCACATTCAAGAATATCTGATATTCCCTTCGTCATCTGCGGGCGAGGGGATGACTAATTGCAGCTCTTCTGCAGACGCCATTCATCTGAGAGGAAGGTATTCGTGAAGGGTTTCGAATGACACACTTCCCCACATTCGGCATTTCAACCGTCAATTAATTCAATTCTTTTGTGCCATTCAGGTGCCACATCAACTTCCATCATATCGAACGGCAGTTGCCCCCAATTCAATGCAATCACTGCCAGATGCGAATGTTCGATTCCAGGTCCGTCAGTGTGCAAGAAGAGATTCTCATCCGACTTCAATAACTATGAGTGCTTCGCCGTCAGGATATCTAATGAATCTCTTCTTCACTTCGAGGTCAGCAGATGGTACGATGGTGGATTCTTGTTTGCACATTCACGGTCGATGTGGCTGCGAAGGAGAGGGTTGATCCTTTCACCATGAGAGCGGGTTGTTTTCGGTTTAATTAAACTTTCAACCGTTGACCTCATGTGTTATTCCATTAAATCCCGAAACGGATATGTTCGTACAAAATCAATGCCACTGTGAGACTTTGGGAATAGCAATTGCTGCTGTAGATGCACTGCCATCCTCGACATCGAGTCGTTGTCTTGGTTGTTATAGTCGCCCTTAAACCACACGTAAAGACTTACTAACCAAATTCGTACCGCAATTAGTTTCTTTCCTTGACATCGAGGTCACAGCGGATACAAATATCATCAAAACAGTGGAGGCCAAGAAATTTCGGAAAGTTTTTGTTGAATCTTCACCTCTGAGGAGTTGAAGCGGTGGCGAGGTTGTTGTTAGACGACTGTGAGGCATTTGCATAGAGTGTCTAGACTGTGTTGTTAGTGGTGGATACAAGAGCAATCTATGAAAGATTAATCAAATTCCGACTATTCGGAGCAAAAATGTGGTCATTGGCTTCAAAATTTTGGGCTGTCCAGTTAAAAAGTTCAGAAGGCTGATGAGGGTCTTATGGGCCTGATGAGAAGGTTAAAGTTTCAATATAAGTCTCAAAAATGCCTGCCATTGCCTGTCGGGTGTAAAGTTCTAACCAAACAGTGTATCAAGGGCTGGACAAGTAAACTTTTTGGAGCAACATTGCTATCTTCTTTGTACACCAAGCACAGGCTTATTGCCCGTCCATATTAAAAATCGAAAGCTTACTTTTCGCAACAACAAGGCCCTTCTTTTCGCATTACTCACTTCTTACACCTTTGCCTACGAAATTTATGTCTGGCTGGCTTTTCATTTTCACCTCGTCTTGGGCTGCTTTTTGCATATTCCTAACCTAACATTATCTCAAATTGGTTAACCAATTATATCAAAATTCTAAAAATGGAGATCCCTTCAATTGTGCGATCCCCCAGGGATAAGTCTCCTATACATCGTCTAGAAGATTTTCGTTCGCCGTTTTGTGAGCGCCTGGAAACATTCGTGGAAGAATGCGGTTTCAGGCCGGATAAGACCACCATCGACCAAATCTTCACATTACGACATATCTTCGAAAAGACGCAAGAAATGAAAAGCCCGCCTGGCATAAATTTCGCATATGAAAGCGTGCATAGAGACGAGCTTTACCACGCCTTTTCTAATTTTAACATTCCTGCTGGATAATCTTGCTACTTCTTCAGGGTCTAGTAACGAACTTTCCAAAACCTTCAATGTTTAAAAAGGTTTTATACAAGGCGGTGCGCTGTCATGTGACTTCCTTAATGTCATCCTTAAGAATATCGTGCAAAACTCACTGGCCACAACAGGATGCACGAGCTTCCAAAAGTCCGTTCAACTTTGGATGACATTGACGTAATTGCTCGAACAAAGCGAGCCTACAATGAAGCGTTTGCTGGCATTCAGACGGAAGCGGCTAAAGTGGGTCTGTCGGTAAACGAGGGCAAAACGTAGAGAAAGGAGCACAATATCGACGACTCGACCAGAACGTCAGCATAGGCAGCTATAAGTTCGATGTAGTGCAGAACCTCGTCTGCCTCGGCTTATAAATAGTACAAACATCATCAGTAACGAGATTAAACGCAAAACTACTCTTGCCAATCGGTGTTTCGCTCAAGAGGCAATTGAGTAGTTGAGCCCTTTTGCGTAAGGCCAAGCAGATGAAGAAGACATCTCTCGATGTAAAATGTTACGTGTACGCCTCCGTGGCCTTACTAGATAATTCTTAAAACTAACTCCTTGTCTCAATGTAAAATGTTACGTATACGTCTCAGTAGCTTTTATAGAGAAACGTTCTGCGTTCAATCATTCATCATGTTTGCCTTTATGGTTTTTGGAGAAGAAGATTCAACCACAGTCAACAAATCAATATAATAATAATAACATGGGTGCCGCGACAGTCCGATGCGGGCATGTTGCCAGCTTGACTTATTGAACCAAAAATGTTCACTTTATCCTGCTCGGTGTGTAGGCTTAACACAGCCGTGTACTAAATTTTGTTATACTGATGTTCGGTAATTTTTTTCGAATTGTTAAGCATGCAGTGCTCCATGAAAATCCCCGACAATGTCAATGAGTTAAAAGAAATGTCCTGGCAGTCAAAGAATGACCAAAGTTGGAAAATTATTCGGTCGCATTCTGCCGCGTAGTGGTTGCGGTTCTCAGGACGCGCAACTCGATTAGCACATATATGAGTCACAAGGATATAGCGGCAGCGGATGGACTTGCCAGGAAAGGGGCCCAAACTGAACCATTTTAATATGGAGGGCATAAGCCTGTGCATTAAGGGCAAATTTTTCGATTTGGCGAGTTGCCAGGACAAGTTGACTTGCAGCCTCCTCGTGTTGCCCTCTGCATCCTTTGTAGACGACTTTCGGGCGAAAAACATCCGACTTGGCTTGCATGGTGTATGGTATGTACCTGGCCGTGTAGCCTGGTTAAAGTTTATTGACACGTGGAAGGAGTAGACTCCTCAGTACGCTGCTAAGGTGCTAGGTTAGGTTAGGCCGTTGGGTAGACGTGGACACACAGGTCCAGTTGGACCCATTACGATGTCCATTGTGGGAAGAAACTTTTCCGGTCCCTCTCGTGTACTGCAATGTCATTATGCTAGTTCGTCCAGGCATCCAGGGATCCTGATATAACTGCAAACTGCGACTGGAGCAGTTATTAGTACTCTCGATTTCCTCCTCATCCACGCAGCCTCGGCATATGGTGTCGTGGGTAAGTTTCATTTTATGTTCATGGTATCTCAGATGAATCTGACCAGTTAGAGCTCCGACTACTATCCGCAGCAACCTTCTGCTACATTGGAGAGGTATGTTGGTCTTCGTGCTGTTGAACTTATACCATAACGTGCGAGAGGTCCCATATGAGGGAAGAGAGCTCCACCTTTCATTAGCTAACTCCTTGATTCTATTGTCCACTTCCTCTTGATATAAGATAGAGGCGGATCAAGCCATGGGATTGCTCGGGATGGGTCGGTTTCGGCAGAATTCCTGGCAAGTTCAACTGCTACCTACCTCGTTGCTGGTTATATCCTTATGACCTGGGACCCAGTATTGACTGATCGAATGCGTGCCATTAACTGGGACTTGATTTCTAGAGACGAAATTGCTTTAATAGCCGTTTGACTGTCAATAAGGATGGTAATATCAGCCGAGGTATTGCCAACAATGTTATCATTCTGGCCGCTTCCTTGACACTACCGTAGTCAGGTAATCTGGTAGAGCAGAGCAGAGAAGGTTCCCGCACCTGTTCATTTTTTCATCTTCGCCCAATCCGTGTAAACGTGGATGGATGTTGAATTGTTTATGGGTTCATTGGTGCGCCCCTTGAAATGGAGGAAGGGAGAAATCAGTTCTTCATCTTTCCTGGTGGGGCTACAGTCCGGGGTGGACCTGGATCTCAACAAACAAACTTCCCCAGCTGGCACGATCTTTAGCCAGCTGTCTCTAATTACGCACGCCAAGTTTGCTGTGGTCCATATAAACCTGTATGCGCCATCGGTTCCGTGGGCGTCCTCTACTGCGTTGTCCTACTAGTTCGGAGTCGAAGCCTCTTCGGGCTGGATCAGTGTTGTCCATACGCTCTACATGGCCCAGCCATCTTAGACGTTGAATCCGTAGACGCCTGACTAGGCTCATGCCGTCATGCCGCTGTACAGTCCGTGTACGCAACGCAAACAGGACCAAAGATTGAACGCAGAACTTTTCTTTCGAAAAGACCAAGTGCTTCTTCATCCGCTTTTGTGATTGTCCATGCCTCCGCACCATAGAGCAGGACAGGGATGATCAAGGTGTTATATAATGTTAACTTGGTCCTTCGAGAGAGGACTCTACCACTCAATTGCCTCTTGAGCCCAAAGAAACAGCGATTGGCAAGAGTAATTCTGCGTTTAATCTCGGTACTGGTTTTGTTCGTACTCACCTTCACTACCTCGAAGTTATATCTGCCTATGGTGACGTTTTGTCCAAGTCGTTGATGTTGTGCGTCCTTTCTTGATGACAGCATATACTTCGTTTTGTCCTCGTTCACCGCTAAACACATCTTGGCAGCCTCCTCTTCAGTACCAGCAAACGCTTCATTGACGGCTAGCTATGTTCGACCAATCACGTCAATGTCATCCCCGTATGCTAGCAGATGTACGGACTTTTGGAAGATCGTGACTCTTGTTAGCGTGTGAGCTCTGCACGATCCTCTCTCGATCGAATGAAAGGTGGATCTGCTCTAAAGGTTGAAAAAGTCACATGACAGCGCGTCGCCTTGTCTAAAACCTTTTTTGACATTGAAGGTCTCGGTGAGTTCGCTACCGACCGTGATGAAGCAGCGAGAATTCTCCATCGTCATCCTGCACAACCTGACGAGTTTGGCAGGAATGTCAAAACTAGACATGGCGTTGTATAGCTCGTCCCTATGCACGCTGTCATATGCGGCCTTGAAATCGACAAAAAGGTGGTGGGTGTCGATTTGCATTTCTTGGGATTTCTCCAGGATCTACCGTCATGTGAAGACTTGGTCGATGGTGGACTTCCTCGGCGTGAAACCGCACTGATAAGGACCTATCAGGTTGTTGACGAATGGTTGCAGGCGCTCACACAAAACGGCAGAGAGATAGGATATTATAGGCGATGTTGAGGAGACTTGTCGCTCGGTAGTTTGCGCAGTTGAAGGGGTCTCCTTTCTTGTGGATCGGGCAAACGATACTGAAGTTCCACTCGCCGGGCATGCCTTCCTCCGACCATATCTTACAGATGAGGTGGTGCATGTACCTGTCCAGCTCATCTCCAGCTGCCTTAAGCAGTTCCGCAGACAGTCCGTCTGCACCAGCAGTTTTATTCGACTTTAGTCTCGATATCGTTATCTTGACTTCGTCTAGTTCGGGGGGACGGTATTCTCGTCGATCATCATCCATTGAGCCTGACAGCGGTATTGGAGCGTTCCTCCCGGTTTAACAGTCTGCAGAAGTGATCTTTTCAGAGTCTCAGTATAGACTGCGAATCTACAACAAGTCACTACAGGCTTCTATCTGAATTTTTTAGTAGTCACTTAGGATTTTTTATATTTGTCTAGAATACACACATGACCATTATGGTTCGTATGCCAGTTCTTGGAGTGGATGATCCTTCTGGCGATTTTCATGGCAGTCTTCAGAAGACAGAGGTCAAGTGAAAGAAGATCCTGGACTTCTAAAGTGCTAAGCTTTCGGTTTTGAGTCCTCAGGTACCGAACGAGCTCCAGCAGGCTTTTGCTGATGTATTCATAAAAATTCCCCAAACCTTCTTTTATCTCAAGTGACCGAAAACACTCTCCCTCGCCTGTGGAACAGTTCCCTCCTGACGGAGGACATGCACTGCACAAGTTCTAATGCTATTTCCATAGTTGTCACATCCTCCTCCCCAATCGCCCGCCCTCTAAGCCTGCAGACGTATGCATGCATACGAAGGGTGGACGGGGTTACCATCGCCATGTCGAGTGTTTTGTTCGCCTCTTCGGAAATTAAATAATGAAGCACACATTGGAGCTGCTCCCGTATGCAACGACATTTGCCGTCCTGCCCCCATCTCGAGATGAACAAAATCGATATTTAAACATAGACCGGCAGTGGAGCATGGTGTGTGTTGTATGAAAACATCCACCCCTCGATCCGTACTCTCACTCAAGCAATCCAGAAGAAGATGGAAAAAAAGGCTAACGCAAAGGTTATCGGCATCGCACTACTACCCCACGTACTACATAACCGTTGCATGAACCATACTCATAAGATCAGAGGATAATAGCGCTGCTCCTCCTGAGCGAGAGTGAGGGAGTGAATGCTTCAGTTCGCACTAAGCATTGAACTCGCTGCGACTTGGAGGGCATCGCCGCCGCTGCTTCGATTCTATTGTGTTTCGCATCTGAGAGTACATCAGCGTGTGTGGATGAGGGTGTGGATGAGAGAGTGTGTGAGAGTGTAAACACCGGAAATGGGAAAGTACATTAAACGGCATTTTATGGAAATCATCAAATCATTTTTCAATCACAGTTTTCGTCGAAGTATCTGCCGCCTCTATGGCCGGTGGGTGACGATGTCATTATTCCCCACTCCGTATCACCGCAGGCGTAGTCGGAGACCATCCGGACCCATTGTGCGCGTGTAGAAACATCCGATTACACTCATCATCGTTTTATTTTTCATTTTTTTTTTCGCCCATAAGAGTACACAATATAATGCCGACGGTATATGGGTTTTGTTTACCTCTTCGTCCTTCGGTTGGGCTCCATCGGCGTCCTTTGGGCGCACAATTGGTTTCCTTTGAATGCGGCTGTGAGAGTGTGGAATGAATCTATGGAGCAGAGGTATAAAAAGAAGTAATGTCGATGGAAAATTTCCTTTCAATTGCAATCGAAGAGTACACAGTTCGGTGTGGTGGCATGAGAAGGACACCAGGAAGGAATTTGGCGCTACGTTGGGTGGCGCGGCGGGGAGTGTACTTTCACACAGCTCTTGAGGTTTCAATCGAATAAACGAAAAGAAAAAAAATATCTTCTTTTTTTACGAAGCCATTTGGAGAGATTGTATCGTTGTTTTGTAATGCGAATGCTTAGTTGAAAAGGATATTCGATATGTGTGAAGGAGGGATTCAGTTGATGTTGCTGCTCCTGCTGCTGTTGTTGTTGTTTTGTACTGGTTGTGGTTATAAGCTCAGTATAGTGCAGAACGTGTTGTTGGCTTAGAGTCGGGGATTTGTAGCCACAACTGGAGCGAAGGAGAGAGCGGATTATGATGCTCCACGATTTTGTATTCGTGGCGGTGTAGTGGAAATCTCTGAGCAGATGGCTTGTTTTCCGGGCTTTGCTTGAAGGAGGGGGGTCATATTAGACGACTTATTTACGTGGTCGAAGTTGAGATTAGGTGCTCCTTTTTGTTGTTCCTGAGTTTTTGCTTTTTTTGCGATTTTGTAAAGGGAAGCATGTTTTCTTCCCTTTCGAAAAATATTCCTGGAAGTGGTTCAGTATTTTTTTTTCTGCCGGAAGCCAGCAGCATAGAATTACTATTTCGAGCAACGATTCTTGGAACAAGTCTGCACCCTCTGCGAAAAATTTAGTTTCCTGAGGGGTAGATTGCAAAGACAAATTTGTTCGATTCCCTCTGTCCCGCGGAACCAATTTTGAATTGAATTTCATTGTGCAGGGACTCTTGGAAGCCTCTTAGCAAATTCCCCTCGGCGTTGGTGAATTAAAATATATCCTTATGTTTCATGTCGGTTTTGTTTCTTCGCCACTTCAGTCTGACGCACTTGATGCCATTTAGCAATAGTTGGAAGGGGTGGGCAGCAATTAGTTAAAAATTGGAAATGTTTGGAGAAGTAATGAGAATAGTCACCATTAAAACGTGGGGAATCTGCAGCTGGTACAACAAAGTTCACCACACCCGGTGACACTAGGTCAATTTGTTTTCCTTGGGAACAGTAGAGTAACAGTCAAATACAGTGAAAGCTCGAATAGGAGGACAGCGACGGTCGCAGCACCGACTAAGGGATTCGGCCGTTCATGGGAATGTATGGACCTTCAATTCAAGATTCATGGTCTTGAGAAATCAAGAGCTCCGCCTAAGAGAGTGTACGTAATAAAAGCTTTCACTGTGATTACAAATGGCCGTCATTTTGACGATCCTGCTGTTGTATTTGGTCGATTCACTTGTTTTAAAAATATTGATCCGCATCTGATGCAGATCAAATCGCTGTAAACAGTGACGATATGCATGGGATGATAAGCGGGGAAGCATAACTCACATATCGCACCAAGAAGCAAAATGTACGAGTAATTGTTTGACCCGGTGGAATAATCTTTCTCTCTCTGTCTGAATTGAACCGCCTCGTGGGAAGGTGAATGCCACTAAACAAATCAAAGTCTCAATTCTGATGGACAACAATCTTTTTTTTTTATTTTCAATTTTATTTTTTTATTTCTTACACATGTTTATCTGCAAAGCCAGAATGGCTTGTCTGCAGATGACTAATCACAATAGCATTTTACAATCATAAATGTTGAAATTCATTAAATTCAACTATAATAATAATATGGGTGGCGTGACAGTCCGAGGCGGACCTGGGCCTAGCTTTTCAGCAACCACTCGTTTTGTGCGTGCTATTGTTCTTTCACGAGTGGAAGGGACATGCAGTTTAATGCCGACTCCGAACGGCGAATTTGAGAAGCTTTTTCTAGACAGGAATACTCTTTGAGCATTGTCAGTGACTCGAAAGACGTGGAGCCGTGAATTATCAAAGGTGGTAAAATTCGGGTATCGAACCTAGCACCCTCTGCGTAGGAGTCAGCGCACTTACCCACTACGCCACGGCGACCCACAATTTTATGTATTTAAAAAATATTATGAAACAGTACAATTAACAGTTACAAGTTACATTTCACTGCTACAGAATAATTAAAAAAAAAATACAAATTTGGATTTGAATTTACATTTTGCTTTATTGACTTTAAGTAGATTTCTTTTACTTTTTTAATAATTTCTCTTTTCCTCAGGTTGCGAATTTCCCTTGGGAGTTCGTTAAGGATCATCAGAATTGTCACGTTAAATGTCCTTCGACCATATTCGTTCCAGTACCTCGGAACTTCACATAGTTGCTGCTGCCGTCTTCTACTGTTCGCCATCTGCTGTGTCTGAATCTTGTATGTGTTGTCGTCACCGAAGTTGGCCAAGATTTCCAAATTGTATATTTGGCAGATGTTGAGCATACGTGTTGGTTGATTTCTTTGTTGCTGAACTTCTCTTGTACTTCCTGATTCCAGCACAAGCTTTTGTAGTCTTCTGTGCACTTTTGTAGCGGTTGTAATTGAGACGCTCTTCCCCACGCTAATATTCCATATCTTAGATGTGATTCCACCAAGCCCATGTAACACTGTCTGAGTACTCTTGGTGTACAGAGATTGCTTGGGTGGAAAAGGTCGTACGCAGATTGACACAATTTCTTCTTTTTTAAGAAGAAAGTTGTAGTAAATCGTCAGTCCTAGATACTTATATGTTGACACATATTCAATTTTTTCCGGTGTAGTCATCATCATATTCTGTTATGCCACCACATCCCTGTCTGTGCAAACAATCTACGCTGTGCATTTTTATCTTAAGTTTCGTTCTGGGAATATGCGGCGGGCGAATGTGCATTATCTTTGTCTTGAGTGCGTTGATAATTAATCCATGGTCGCAACACCAAGCTGCGGTTCTACTAAAATCTAATTGCATAAGCTTCGCCGCTTCGTCCACGCTCCTATGGCTAACTACGATCGCTGGGTCGTTCGCATACGCATACCCCGTACTATACTCCAGCACTGACAGTAGATCATTGACGTATATAATAAAGAGAAGCGGATCTAACTTTGAGCCTTGTGGAACACCATATTCGAGTTTCTCTTCGAAGCGTACTACCGCATTGTTGTTTTTTTATGTATATAGTGTATATCAGAAATAAGGAAGTCAAATAATGCTAAACATTTCTTTCTTACATCCGTAAGAGAAAAATGTTCTTATATCCGGTGAACTGATAAAAGCAAAAACGTTCTTATAAAAAAAAAAAACGGAAGAAAATTTTTAAAAAGAAAACATTGCACTTTATATTGTTAAATAATAATATGTGCCTCCACAATTCCCCAAATCAGACTTGCCGACTGGGCGGGCTTCGTATTCGAAAAAGCTCGTTTGCTAACTTTATCTTCTTCGAAGATAAAGTTGGAGAGCAGCTTTTCAGCTTGAATGCTTCTTAGCAACCGGGCCACGCTTGGGCGCTTGGACATTAAGCTTTAAGTAACGTATGATAGCTCGCTTGGTTTCGAGCTTGGTATTGGTTGTTCTGAGGACGCTCGATCTCTTCCTCTTGTACTAGCAGTTGGTAAGGAAGTGTTTCGCCCAGCTTAAGTGAGAATGTGTGAAAAAGTGTTTAGATACTAAGCAATTAATACATGAAGACAACAATAGTTGTTAAATAATACAAAAATAAAATATAGCAATATTTAAAAACAGATTGTTTTAATTCATCCGATAAGGTTCGCCTGAACCTTACCGTTACTATACGAAAAAACCAGTGTTGAGGGATATTGCACGAGGAATAAAAATGATCCTTTTCCTCAATCGACTCAACCATCAACATAAGCTACCCTCTTGAGTGAAAGGGAGGGTGGCCAACGATCGGGTGAATCAGAGAAGACATGCATGAGCAATCGTCTTTGGACCGCGAAAGGGTACTGTCGTTCGCTTACCTGTGGTGGCAAAATTTCGCTTCTAATATAAGACGTAACAAAATAGTTACATATTTATGTTTGCATTTATAATCCATGTATGTATCTACCAATGCCCATTTTCATGAAAGCGACTGTGCTTGCTTATGTGAGTTTTCTGTAATGAATTTAGGGGTTAAGATTATTTTAATGCACATTTTATGCGGATTGACAGATAAGCCATGCAAATCTGTGCGTTAACTTCAACCACTACTTAAGTGGAATTTATATTTAAACCCCCACTGTGAAAACGAAATTTGTATTAATTCCGAGTTTATCTTTGGACCGACACTTAAGCTTATTAATGAGCAACATGAAATAGTTACATTTAAATAAGGAAGAATAACTCAAAAGGAACTAGGTGTACATTTATTACATCAAGTGCCTAACACATCTTTGCACATAATGAATTAATTACTTGTCATGACAGTAATTTTACATTTTCTGTGAACAAGTGTTGTATGACTTTGATGCTGCCTTCTTTCAGCGCATGCAATTCAATGGCCACGCACAACATACTATGTCGATCTGCATTGGTAAAATTAGAGAATTGAGAGGATCGTTATTACGTAAAATAAATGCTAAACGTAAAACGAACAGACATCATTATCAGGAATGAGAAATTTGAGTCCAGAAGTGAAGCTATTGTGTTGTAGGCACATTTCAGGTTCGGCCATTTACCCATAACAGTTTCTGCCTTCCTCATCTGTTATAGCTCTGAAAGTTTTGTATTCCTCATCCATAAAGATCTTACAACCCCATGCGAATGGTTGTTAACAATGTTCTTGTGTGCACTCATTTTAAAAATTAAACATTTTTTTTTATATACATTTAAAGTCTTTGGTGAATGAAAACAGTTTCTTTTATCAGTTTTTTTTTCTTATAAGCGGTGTATGGTGTATAAGCTCGCTTTCTTGTAAGCTGTTCTTTCTTAAACACGACTTTCGTAAAAGCGATACATACTGTGTAATGTAATGAAATGACCCTGAACATAAATATCGTACCTCTAACTAGCTATGGGTGATGTTGGCAAAACGGCAAAACATCGTATAATACCGATGTCAACATCGTCGGCTGAACATCGATAACCGATAGTAATCAAACTCAAAACATCGATATCATCATTAACATCGATGCTAAAGTATAGTATGGTAGGTATGCACTTAGGCCCATTGTACTGCCACGTGGGTCTGTCTGAAAAGAAAGGGGATGGGCCGGCGTGGTTATTACGACAGCCAGCCAGATCTGTCGATGAAGTCTAATCGCGATTTGATTGATGTCTCTCTCAACTCGAAGTTTTTCTCTGAGAAGTAAACAGGTGAGGTATAATCCAGATTAGTAGAGGCAAGTTCTTGTTCTATTAGGATTCAGGCATGTCCGGACGTGTAGTCTTGCCATTCGGAGCATGCTTTCAATCGGATTGCACAGTTGGTTGCTATCTGCTTTCCAAGAATATTTAGTGGCGGAAGGTTAAGTATGGTTTCGTGCAGATGCATGCTTGTCTTTGTACCTTCCTTTCAGAATGTTTAGGTGTTTGTCGACGTTAAGTATGTGCCACCATATAAAAGAATGGGTCTAATCACCGCGGTGAAAAGCCAGTGTGTCATGTGTGGTTAAAGACCCCATTTTTGCTCGATTGCTTTTTTGCTCATGTATAGGGCAGTGATGGCCTTGCTTGCTTGCTCTTTCGGCAGTATTGAGCTTCCAGTTCAGCTTACTATCTAATATAACGCCAAGATATTTAGAGAGAGAATTTTTTTTATTAGAGAATTGCAAACTGGTGCCATTTAGGGTGGGAAGGTCGGTGTGAGTTATTTTGTATTTCCTAGTGAAGAGGACGGTCTCGGTTTTCTGCACGTTTAAGCTTAGGCCATTATCGGTTGCCAAGTTATTGAGTAGATGTAGACCATGAATAATAGGGTACAATGTATTTACAGTGGTCTCCTTAAGTCGAATTGGCATGGGATACCATAATTTGTTCTATACAGAGGGAGCTTGACTTAGAGAGATATGTACTTATGTAAAATATGTCAAACAAATTGAGTTAGAGATGGTTTCGAACTAAGGAGAGTTCGCTGTATGTGTACATACAATACATAATATGGTTGCATATACTTCACGTCAAAAACCAACATTAAAAGAAAACACAAAATACCAAGCTACTCAAAGCATTCTGTATACTCGGAAAACAATTTTTTGTCCGGACAAGTAGAAGCAATCCATGAACCAATTCCAAGAACTGTTCAGTGTTATTGCAACAAAATGCCTCAAGTTCCAGAAAATTATAAATCCACAATTTTTAGTAGCTTTTCTTGTGCTAACATAGAATGCCGATTTTTTCTGCTTAACATCGACTGTGCGTTATTTTACGAATTTAAAAATCGATATTTGTGCTCTCGAAATCGATCTTTTGTGGACATCGAACATCCCTAACTCTAACCCTCGACTCATATGACATGATGTCAAATGTCAGATAATGAGGAGCTCTGTACTTATTCAAAATAATAAAGCGCTTTGTTTGTCAGTATGTCACTCCTTTACAGAATGTGAACGAACGAAAATTCAGTGGAAGTTGTTAAAGTTATCGGATTGCACTTGAATTTAATTTTTTAAAAAAGGATATCCTTCCGGTGGGTCGCGTCGACTCCAACGCAGAGGCTGCCAGGTCCGATACCCGAATTTACCACCTTTCATATTTCGTGTCCACCTCTTTCGAGTCACTGACAATGCTCAAAGAGTATTTCCTGTCTGCGCCGTTCGGAGTCGGCATTAAACTGTAGGTCGCTTCCACGCGTGAGAGAATAATAGCACGCACAACACGAGTGGTTGCTGAGAAACTAGGCCCTGGCCCTCAACGGGCTGTAGTGCCACTCATATTATTATATCCTTCTGGTTTAGAGCCCCGTTTGGCTGTTTCGCAAGGCAATCATTTAATTGCATATCATCTTCTTCTTTATTTGGCGCTACAGTCTGGGTCTCAACCTAAAAGCTTCTTCCACAAGCACGCGCTCTGGTTAGGTGCCTCCAGTGTCTCACGCCAAGTTGGTTGAGGTCCTTCTCCAACTGGCTGCGTTCTTTACTGCGCTGTCCCACGGCTTCGGATTCGAAGACTCTTCGGGCTGCAGCAGTGTTGTCCATGCGCGCTACATGACCTAGCCATCTTAGGCGTTGAATCCGTAGCCGCCTGGCTAGACACGTATCACTGTACAGCACATACAGCTCGTAGTTGAATTTTCTTCTCTAAGAATCATCAACGAAGGACCAACGATTGAACACAAAACGTTTCTCTCGAAGGCCACGAAGGCTTATACGTAACATTTTCCATAGAGACGGCTTCTTCATTTTCTATGGAGATTGTCCAGGCTTCCGTGCCATAGAACAGGACAGGGATGACCAAATTGTTATATAATGTTAGTTTTGTCATTCGGGAGAGGGCTATTGAGATATTGCATCTTGAGCAAAGAGCAACAACGATTTGGAGGATGGCTCTATTACTCAGTTGTCTCTTGAACCTGTGGAAACAGCGATTGGTATGAGTTATTCTGTTTGTGTATTTACCTCGAAGTAGTCTTACACTTTTTAGCCGCCGTTGTGACGCTCTGTCAAACACGTGGATGCTGTATGTACTTTCTTGAGGACAGCATAAATTTCGTTTTACCGTCGTGCCGTTGCACCCACTTTTGCCGCTTTCGTCTTAATGCCAGCGAACACCTCATTGACGACTCGCTGTGTTCGACCAATCACGTCAATTTCATTCGCGAATGCTAACAGTTGCACGGACCTCTGGAGGATTTTGCGTGTTGTGTTGGATTGTGAGTCTTGCACGACTTCTCCAGGATGATGCTAATGAAGTCGCATCATTTTTAGACATTGAAGGTCTCGGTGAGTTCGTTTCTGACCTTGATCGAGTAAACCTTGGATAGGTGTGATCATTTTAGGTGAGTGTAAGTACAATGTTCAATGGGGCCAAGAACTAAACTCATATTTGATTGAAGGTCATATGGCGATGTTGGTAAGCAGGGAGAAAAAGATGGGCCCAAGAATGGATTCCTGTGGTACACTTCTTTGCATAGGTAAAAACTCGAGAGATCTTTGATGACATCAAATGTTGAAATAGAAACTCTTTACTCTTTAGTCGGACTGACGTTGTCGAGAAACTGTATCGCAATATGAACATTTTGCTAAAGTCTACGAAGAAAAGAGATGAAGATGTAGTCCAGAAGGCAACACTCCGTCGACGCCTCTGCAACATCGAGCGTGTGGACATTATTACTTCAACTAAGAAGGGCTTCAAAAATAAGCCTCATTGTTTGAGAAGGTAGAAAATAGGGAATTACTTTCATGGCGGAATGAACAAAGCTTGCTCTTGATAGCTGGAAGCAACGAGTCCAAGGGCAGGTATGAAGGACAAAATTTTCTCAGTCTTAGACTTTCTATGGTTCGCAGGCCGTATCATTAGAAGAAAGCATATTTTCAGCCGGAAAGCGTGATTAGCTAGTTATTTTGATTCGATTTTGGATTTTGAATTTGTCAAAGTGTCTCCACGCCCACATGGCGTCGATTCTAAGATACTCGAGCACATCATTAAGAGAAGGTTCACGCTTGAGAAGCCGGCTTCAATAAATGCTACCGTTTCCGGCCTAAAAACAGCTATGCTTTCTCGATAATCGTTTGGAATAGCTGCAGGAAAGTCATCGCGGTTATAACCGAACGAAAACAACTTCCATAAATGCGCTCACGGCGATGAAATAAGAAGCTTAAATATATAAAATTTATCCTTAAACGCCTGAAATTAGTTTTGCTTGACTTTGTGACACGAGAAGAAACACTCCCTTGATGCCGGTTGAACATCACGTTTCATAAATAATTTCGAAGACCATATATTCGATCAATAAACTATAAATCACAAATTTTTATTTCATCATCCAAGGGTGAAAAGCAAACCTTGACCTGTAACAAAAAATGCCCCCACTATCGATTTGTATCCCATTTGTCATACTTAAGCTGCTCGCTTCTCACTTCAAGTGCAATCGTAAGTTAAAACCGGACACACTCAAGCTGACAACATGGCTTTGCAGACTAAAGTGCTTCTCCCTCCAAGAGGACGTCAACAAATCTGTCACTTCCAGTGAACCAGATTCACAATCCCCCCGAAACTCCTTCATCCGACCAAGTGTCACGCTAAAGCCCTCAACCGCATCGCCATAAATTCACGACAATTTTACGCCGACGATAACCTTGACATTCGGTTTCCATAAAACGCACCTTGTCCCCACAACCGCCGAGATATTCCTGCGAAGCAAAAGAAAAACAGATTTTCACCAAATGACGCCTAGCAGCTGTAAAACTCTAAACTCAGACACTCCTACCCTCGCTCAATCGCATTGCGGCTGGCAAAACCGTGAACATTATCCGGCTCCGGAACTGAATTATTCCAAGGGCACTCGAGAGCCCGTCCCCCTCAACCGCAACGAGCTACAGATTCACACCATCGCATCGGCTAGCATTAATTTTTATCTCGTTCAACGTTAATAAGCCTGATTATCCTTATCGCGTGGTTGCAAGGATGGCGGGGAATGTCCTTGAGAGCATACGCTACCACCACCAGGCAGCGGCAATTTTAATTGATCCAAGAACATCCCCCGCTCGATATTTATTGTGCCGATGTAAGTGGCAGTCGTGGATGCTGCTGCGACACCACCGAACTTCGTTACGTTGCGGACGTGCGTCGATGTGGACCACGAAGTGGAAGTGTAAGTGGAAGTGGGAGTAATGTGTTTATATTTATCGCTCCACAAATTGAAGACAAAATCGATTTTTTATGGTGGCTTGGCGGCGATCCTTGAGCTTGCCATTGACGTCGTTGACATTTACACGAGAGTCAAAGGAAGGCGGTCAGGGTCGCCACGCTGGATGGTGGTACGCACATGAGCGCATCGTTGGGTGGCAAGAAGGATGAAAGGACTTGAGGGATGTAATTCGTCATCGTCATAGCGTCGCCGGTTCTCGTCTCAATTGTCAACGTTGGTTCTTGCATCATTCCTTGTTCTTGTCCTCGTTCCTTCCATTCATCACTTTGTGCTTGCATTCGGCAAAGGAGTCCGCTTGGAGAAGACCTTGGAAATAGAAGTCGACTCGTGGAGTACCAGCAGCAGCGTGAAAAATCGTTTTCATTCAGTCGCGAGCTGGGGAACACCACGAAAACGACTGCTTTCCTCGTCTATTCAATCCCTACCGGGGTTTCTTGCGCGAATTTTCCCGCCTGTCGAGCGCAGTTTTTTTTTGTGTTTTGTATCCTCCGTCGGGCGCCAGCGGAAAACTGATTAAACAATAAAAGTGAATTCCCTCGTTCTGGTGTTTGAAATAATTTCCTCCTCTGCGCCAGGTCCCTCGGTTGCGGCCTTCTCTTGAGAGGGCTTCGCGCAAATTAAAACGGGTCTGAGTTGAATAATGAAGATTATGAAGCACAACGCATGACGGATATCCTTGCAACGAGCCACCATCGTCACGCCATCATTTGCAAAAGGCATCGCACCGCGTAAAAGTCAAGTCGACTCGGGGCGGTGAAGTGAGTGAGGACTGGTTTCGGTGGATAGCTGATGGCAAGGGATGCTTAAAAATAATTACACACGGAGCCATGCATTTGTATTTGTTCTTCTCTTTCGGCCGGCGCTCGGAGGAGGAAGTTGTTGAATTTTTCAAAAAGTTTTCGTTGCCTGTAACTACCTAGTGGGCATGGAAGACTCCTCAAGAATCCGGCTTAGGCAACTGAAGAGAAACGCTTCACAGTTTCTCATGCGGAAGAATAGTTTGTTTCATAATGTGCGGCGCACGGACCAAGTTTAGCCGTTGGCCAGTGATGGTGGTCAGTACGTTGTCGGGTTGAGGGGATTAAAGTTTTTAGAAGAATTTAGTAACGTGGGGGTGTGGTCTGGTCGTTCATCAGGAGAAAACGATTTTGAATGGTCATCAATCAGGAGCGGATGGAAGTTTGAACGGGAGAGATGAGGACCAAGACCACGAACAACAGGTCACGGACATTTTAGCTCCTAGATGGTGGCGATCTACATGGAAGATGTGTAGCTTGCATCATTGTTTCTTGGTGGTGGCTTGTGCCAAAGGATTAACTTTCAAAGCAGGTGCTGGGCAAGAAATGAGCATTTTCTGTTAAGTGAACATGATGATTTTTATTTGTCTATAACGTTGTGGTCTGGAGAGACTTGAGAGATAAGTCTAACCAAAGAGACAAATCAAATAGGCAATGAGGGTACTGTTGAAAAATGTTTGCATTGCTGAGAATCCAGAGTAGACTTCATCAGAATCATCAGAAGGTGGTTTGTTACAAATGCGTCCCTCGAGAAAAAAACAATCCTGAATATAGCCAAATTCGTAAGAGGAGGAACATCACAGGCCTGTTGTATATCACTCCCTCTCTGGTCTACGGTTGATAATAAATAATAATGATGTGATGCTTCTTGATTGCTGTTTCAGAGCTTTCGGATGACAAACAAACTGATAATCAATCGGCATGCGAATATTAAACACACGCCACGTGGTTGCAGCATATTCCACATACGCCTTGTGGTCACAGAATATTTGACATAAGCCTTGTGGTCTCAGACCACTCCACATACGCCGAGTCGTCTCAGAATATTCCACATACCCCGTATGCTCTGAGAATATTCCACATACGCCGTGTGGTCTCAGAATATCCCACATACGCCGAGTGGTCTCAGAATATTCCACATACGCCGTGTGGTCTCAGAATATTCCACATTTGGCTCGTGGTCTCAGAATACTCCACATATGGCGCGTGGTCTCAGAATAGTCCACATACGCCGAGTGGTCTCAGCATATTCCACAGACGCCGAGTGGTCTCAGAATAGTCCACATATGGCGCGTGGTCTCAGAATAGTCCACATACGCCGAGTGGTCTCAGCATATTCCACAGACGCCGTGTGGTCTCAGAATATTCCACATACGCCGTGTGGTCTCAGAATATCCCACATACGCCGAGTGGTCTCGGAATATTCCACATACGCCATGTGGTCTCAGAATATTCCACATACGCCGAGTGGTCTCAGAATACTCCACATATGGCGCGTGGTCTCAGAATAGTCCACATACGCCGAGTGGTCTCAGCATATTCCACAGACGCCGTGTGGTCTCAGAATACTCCACATATGGCGCGTGGTCTCAGAATAGTCCACATACGCCGTGTGGTCTCAGCATATTCCACAGACGCCGTGTGGTCTCAGAATTTTCCACATACGCCGTGTGGTCTCAGAATTTTCCACATACGCCGTGTGGTCTCAGAATGTCCCACATACGCCGTGCGGTCTCAGAATATTCCACATACGCCGTCTGGACTCAGAATATTCCACAGACGCCGTGTGGTCTCAGAATATTCCACATACTCCATGTGGTCCACATACGCCTGCTGGTCTCAGAATATTCCACATACGCCGTGTGGTCTCAGAATATTCCATATACGCCGTGGGGTCTCAGAATATTGCACATACGCCGTGGGGTCTCAGAAATGCCTCTTTTTCTTTAATCAGTCTCCTTGTAAGAGCGAAAGCACTATCAGCTCTAGCCAGAGCAAGCATTTGCATATTTGTTAAGGCGGTATTGCCTTTGCCACGTCGCCATTTGACTAAAATTCTTTACAAATATTTCAGCCCGTGTTCTTCATGAACAAAGAACAATAGTCAATGCCTTTTATTACTCCTTTATTCTGAAGACAATGGTTCCGACATCTAGCCTGAAGTTACACTGCAAGATGGTGTCCTCGATCTTCGGACCTGATCTGGGCACTATCAAGTCATCTGCCTGAGCAATTACATGTCGCAGAGAACCTGTTAGCGACCATTTTTTTTACTTGAAATATACCACTGGAGGATGCAGCTCTGATCAACCAACCGGATTTGGTAAACATGTTACACTGTATGTTAAGTAATATAGTAATCAGTTGAGCTTAAGGGATTATCAGACATTGGGACATTGGGAGTCGAAGGCCTTTTCCAAGTCACCGTCCATTGATGCATGTTAAGTAATATGGTTCATTGTTGCGTGGTATTGATTCGCCCGATACTTGCACCGGCATGAATAGCATCGTGTTTCGCCTTGAAGTCGAATCAGTCTTCCGAAATAATGTGCTTGTCCTCAACCCATTCACCACAACCAATTCGGCATCTGAGCAAGCCGTTCTAATGTGGTTACGTCGTTGAAGCATACTCCCAACATGTGGTTGCGATTCTTAATCCATTTCGATTGCTCAATTTATTGACGGTACAAGACATTGAATGAGTCTTCAAGATTTGGTCCGAGCTGATTTATTTGTCCCCGAACCAATCCATCCATCCTTTTGAATTACCCGTCCGTACCCAGATACACTGTATTCACCCCACTGTCATGGCAAGAACTTTGCATCAAATCAAATATTCAATTGCAAGTGAATGGGTCCCCTTACGTCGCACATTTCGGATCGTAAACTGGCCTTTGCATGATGGCCATGCTTTGGCATCCACTTAATGCTAATTGCTGTAACGCTGTCGACTGTGTGCTCGTTCAAGCGGACTTGTCATCCTTGACATGACAAAATGTTTGGAAACGATTTCTCATTTCTCGGTCGATAAAGTTGTACTTGCCCATGTTCCCCCTCACGATGCACAACCGAAGCAAAGCAATGACCATCTTAGACATCGACCATGTGTATCCCAATAGACTGAAGGACTCCATCGAGCATCCCTGTGTTAATTGTGCACAATGTTGATTCGAAAACAAACAAGCCTAGCCTGGGGTCCTCTCTCGGAGTCAGGCCGCATGAATCATCTGCTCAACAACTAATTGATTTATAAGAAATGCTTTCAGGACGCTAACAGGCATCCATGCCACATGGACGTCCGCACTGGACGACGCACACATGGCATCTGTGACAGAATCAACCCCCCGTTCGTAGCCATTTTGAATTCCGGACACATTTCTACATTTGTGCATATATTTCTTCCACTCGTCGGACATGGCTCGCATTCCTTTGGTGCCGCCGCCGAGCACCGAGTCCTGGGGCTGTGTGTGATGAGCAATCGCTCATTCGGCATGCATTCCTGATGCCAGATGGAAGACGTCTTCCACTTGCCCGCCCTCTGTTTTGTTGTGCCAGCTCTCTAATCCGGGCTGTCATCGGTGTTAATTTGAGATTCGTCTGGGCGGCGGACCAAAAATGTACTGACTCCATGCACTGTCCTTCGTTCGGGCATGTGTTTCCTTCTTTTTTCTTTTTTCGTCAACGCAACACCCGGCAGATTGTCCAAAAGGACTGCAGCAACGAAAAATGAGCTCAAAGGGAAGAGAGGATTCCGGAAACGCTTGCAGGATATTCCCCATTTCGTCGCTGGACAACTGACTGCGTCTTTTTACATGTTCGCAATCGTCTCCTTCCTGCTAGTTGCGCTCCTACTCAGCTGCAGTCGAGCGTGATTCAGATCTCGGAGCGGGTTAGTGTGCGTGAATTATGACAACGAGGATGGAATTCAAATCGCACCGTCCGCCGGCGTCTCCGCTGCCTCAAAGCAATTGAAACCAATTCAATTCGTCGAAAGTGTCGAAAATTTCCTCCGCAGATTGAACAGACATTTAATAATGGCTGTGGCGCCCGGCGAATCGTCCTCACTCATCGCCCAACCGGGCGGCCATGTCCTTGGCTAAAATAATCAGCGATAGATACTTGCGGGGGAAAATTGATATAAAAACTGGTCTGCGATTGATAGACACTCTGGCGTTTTGCCGAAATGGCTCCGAAGACAGAGAGAGAGAGAGAGAGATTCCATCTACGGTCGGAGTGCCGGTGGACAACTAAATGGATAAAAATTTCCTGCAATCATTGTGCGAGCGACCATCGGGCTGATGAAATGGCGTGTGTCGGGATGGAGTGGGAGAGGGAAGAGCAAGCAATGACGTGACCACTTAAGCCCTGTGTGTACGTCTCTGTTGAGCTGATTCCGTGATAAAAATATTTTCCTCCGTCAGGTTGACTTGACACGAAAGCTCTTTTTGGTATGTACGGGGTGCGGATTAAGGTGGGAACATATTTTCCTTTCGTCCTTGCGCGTGGGCGGTGGCACGATGCTCTGGATACCTCTTGTGAAATGTTTTTGAGATAAAAATCAGGTGAATAGTGTCAATTTTGTTGGAGCAGAGCCAGGCTAAGAACTGGTGGTGGATCGTATGCACACCGATTGGGACTGCTTTTTAGTTCATTATCATTCCGTGGGAGTTAGAAGGCACTTACAGAGCACTTGTGCAATAGATAAAGCTTCTAATGGAATTGGTTGCTCTGGCAAGTGGGCGTTCGAGCTGATTGCACTGAGAGGTCACTTGGCTGGGCCATAGCTAGACAATCGGACGCTGTTGGGTGGGTAAAAAATGTCAAATGGGAGACTGTACGTCGTTGTTTTTGATTTGGGAGTTGGGAGTTAGGGTGGATTCGATTCTGTGCTGCTTAGTCTTGTCTTATCTAAAAGCAGCATGGGTTTTGTGGGGGCCAAGAGGGCTCTCTTTTGGCAGCACCCCATTGCGGCGTTCTGATTTTGAGTCCCAAACGGCAAAAACCTGCTGATTCAACTGACTTTTAGGCGAGAAGCACAATACTGTGTTATTTTATATTTATGTCCTCCAACACCCCTCGAGTGCACAAGGCGTCATCGGCACGTGAGCGTAGTTTCGCTCGGAGTTCTGCTGAGCTGAATAAGTCATTAGTATTCGATTGTTCTGCGACACGTTTGCCTAGGGCGCCCCGCTATTGTGCCTGCCTTGGTAAGCGCATATTTTTTCCTAATCTAATGTATTTTTTCAACCTTAAACGAAAAGTATCTCCAGTTCGATAGGAGTCACAGTTCTCGAGACTTTTTTCCATTTTTTGGTCATTCTGCCCCGACGTGTGACCACACTTGCTAAATATAGAAGACTGTCAACTGTGCTTGTTTTGAGCACCAATTTATTTGCCCAATTTATTGGAGGTGCATCAGCAACATGCTCAGCGCAGTCAATTTGTTTAAGATAAGATGTCATAAACAATCGAACTCCATAATTTCCCTAGTTCACGGCACGGCCTAGCCAGTGTCGAATCCGAAGCCAGGGCGTAGCTTCTCACCAACCATTTATGTTGTGCGTGCTATCGTTCCCTCACGCGTGGAAGGGACCTACAGTTTAATTTTTTTTTTTTTTATAATTTGCGCGTGCTCAAGGGATTGCTAATATCCTTATGTGTCCGGGGTCAAGACACAGCACGGCCGAAGGTATAGAGGGAGAAAGGGAGAGGAGGTACCTGTGCACATTGGTTTTAAATATCTGCGGGTTGTAGTCTGTGGGAAATATTAGTTTGGGAAGAGCATTCCATATTCGTGCAGTGCGGCTGAAGAACGAGTCTCTGAATTTAACTGTGCGTCCGAAAGTAGGCGCGGGTGGATTCATGGAGAGGAGGAATGCAGTTGGCTAGCTCACTTGAGCATCGTTTGTTGAAATAACGATAAAACACGGACAAAGAAGAGACGGTACGTCGATGTTCGAGCGAGTCTAATGACTCTGCGATATTGTTGTCTCCTATAAGTTTTATCGCTCGCTTTTGGATTCTATCAAGTAGGTGCAGTGTGGTCTTGGGGGCACCAGACCAGATATGAGCGTTATACTCAAGCTTGGGGCGGATGTACGTCTTATAAATCAAAGCCAAATCAGAAGGGGTGAAATATTTCTTGCATCGATTAAGAAAACCTAAACATTTCGCAGCATTTTTGGCGACCTCAAATATGTGATCGCTCCAACTAAGTGTTGTGTTGATACACATACCAAGGATGGAAAGTTTTCCGGTTTCATCGACACAAGCGCCATTCATGGATAATGGCTGATTATCAAGGGTTCGCTTGAGTGACAGCAGACAGCATTGAGTTTTTGAAGCATTGAATTCCACTCTATTGTTTTTTCCCCAGTTAATTATGCTGTCAAGATCGGAATTCAACGTGCTTAACATACGCTGCCGTTCCAATTCTACGGCCGAAGGGCTGGGTCGTGAGTCTAGGAACGAATATGAAAAGCTAAGGGTGCTGTCATCAGCGAAGGAATGGATTGGATTAGAAGTAGCAGACAAGAGATCATTTATAAAAATGAGAAAGAGTGTCGGAGACAGAACTGAGCCTTGGGGAACATCAGCATTAATTTGGTGAATATCAGACTTGAACCCATCCAAAACAACTTGAATTGAACGGTTCGAAAGGTAATTTCTAATCCATAGAAGAAGAGATTCATCGATACCATAGGCACGCATTTTCGACAAGAGAGCTTGATGCCAAACTCTGTCAAATGCTTTAGAAATTAAAAAATTAATGCCGACTCCGAACGGCGAAATTGAGAAGCTTTTTCTAGACAGGAATACTCTTTGAGCATTGTCAGTGACTCGAAAGAGGTGGTGCCGTGAATTATGAAAGATGGTAAATTCGGGTATCGACCTGGCACCCTCTGCGTAGGAGTCGACGCGCTAACCCACTACGCCACGGGGACCCACTATTTAAGGTAAAAAGTAACGTGTTCTGACCCTGATTTGCAAGGCAGTACTTAATCGTTGGACGTGGCACGATCAAAACATTTATTGGTTCACCAACGATCAAGAACGCTAGAAATACCATGCTGGCTATTCTTTTGTAACTATTTACAACCCTTAAGCCTTACTGGTTGTAGTCAATATTGAAATGAAGCTTCATTCACTGGAGTGCTGCGTGGTCGTCTTAGATGCAAAAAGTTCATACGTATATCTAAACACCTTTCGCTGCCTCTCCCGCTCAAATTTCGCACGCCAAGTTTGTTGAGGTCCTTCTCCACATGTATGCGTCATCGGATCTGGGGGCGTCCTCTATTGCGTTCGGAGTCAAAGACTCTTTGGGCTAGAGCAGTGTCGTCCATAATCTCTACATAGCCTAGCCATCTTAGGCGATGGGTCCGTAGACGTCTGGCTAGACTCACGTCGCTATAAACTAGCTAAAGACTGTTTGCTTCTTATGAGATACTTTGTTCTTATTTATTAACTTTTTATTTACTTACAAACTGTGTCGCTTACAAACCAAAAACCAACTACCTACGACTCCCTAACTCAACCACGCGATACTCAGGCAAAGTACGAATCTTGCCGCCTGTGCAAAATATCGTATTGCACTGTATCGTCACGGCCAAGGCGATCGCCGCAGACTTATTTATTAAACCCCCTTCAGTTCGTGGTTGAATCTTCTTCTCCAGAAACCATCAACGCAAATAGACCCAAAGACTGAACGCAGAACTTTTCACTCGAAGGCCACGTAGGCGTATACGTAACATTTTACATCGAGACGAAAAGGCAGTCTTAAGATGTGTCTATTAAGACAACGATGGCGAATAAGTAACATTTTACATCGAGACGATAGAGAAGCCGTCTGCTTCATCTGTTGAGATTGCCCAAGATTCCGTTCCATTTTAGAACTGGAGAGAGAGCAGGACAGGGGTGATTAAGGTGGTATATATATTGTTAGCTTGGGCCTTCGAGAGGGAGCTGTGCTGCACAATTGCCTCTTGAGCCCAAAGAAACACCGATTGGCAAGAGTTATTCTGCGTTTAATCTCGGTACTGATGATGTTTGTGCTATTTGCTTGGTAGGTGCGGTAGACGAAGTCCTTCACTGCATCGAAGATATAGCTGCCTATGGTGACATTCTGTACTAGTCGTTGATGGTGTTTGTTTCTTTGTCGATGACGGCATGTTCTTAGTTTTGTAATCTGTCACTGCTAAACCCATTTTGGCCGCTTCCGTTTTAATGCATATGCTTTATTAAAACAAAACTTACTTGCCATTTATGCCCACTACGACTTAAACATATTCAAGAGAGTGAACCAGTTCACGTCAGATTCCTGAATACGCATAACAAAGGAAAATGATCGGCAAAATTTCGTGTCGACATCTAATCAAGTGGATTTTCATAGAAAATAGCTTCTTCTGCTCCCATTCACAAAAGCGTACAAATGACCACTGAAACTAGGCACAGTAGCACAGAGTGAACCAGTTCACGTCAGATTCCTGAATACGCATAACAAAGGAAAATGATCGGCAAAATTTCGTGTCGACATCTAATCAAGTGGATTTTCATAGAAAATAGCTTCTTCTGCTCCCATTCACAAAAGCGTACAAATGACCACTGAAACTAGGCACAGAAGAGGACCATTGAACAGATGACCTAGCATGGAAGTTGCAAAATGATTGCTCAAGATTTAGGCACGACCATGATAATGAACTGAACTCTGTTCTGAAATAGACCCTGTTCTTTTACCCGACCCTTTAGAAATTGTTTTACTAAAATAACGTTCCAAAGTTGCTAGTTGTTGATATACTTATAATTTGTGTTGCCATAAAGTGGACTTTTTTTGTGGGTTTTTTTAGTGAAATTTTTCCAGCTGCTGAAACCTGTAGAAATGCCATAAGTTTGATTGCTTATACGAGGAAAAAATTGTTGAGAAGCATAGCAAAACACATCACCTTTCTGGACACAACGCTACAAAAGCCACCTCTGCTCTGAGTACATCACTGTCAAATGTCAATCGACTGTAGTGCCAACTCAGCATGGTAAATATGAGTATAACTGCAAGACATGCTTCTCTTCACTCTTAGCTTTTGGAGTCGTGAGAGATTCAGTGTACATCCACGACCTTTGACAACGAAGCAAATGCGAATAAAAAAAAAAGAAAACGACAACACAGAAACAAAAAAAAAGTATTCTCCTTCGAGCCGGATTTGAACCAGCGACCTATGGATTTCTGCCGCACCAACATCAACTCCACAACTGGAGTACGAAATTCCCAACTACAGTCCACCGCTCTACCAACTGAGCTATCGAAGGCGATGAGAAAACAAACTTTACTTCAACACACAAGACAGTTGCTGGCAGACCAACAACTTTCACTTGAACGCATCGGTCGGTGAAAGTAGATACCATGCTTGACAGAAGCCGTTTTCGATTGTACTTTGTTTACACTTTGTGTACGTTGTGCAGCGTTGACTAAGTAGGTGATGGCATAATGCTGAAACATGAAACGATGATAAACAAGGTAATCAATACATGCGGTAAATGTGTGCTCGAGTGCGTAGAGCCGTCTGTTTTGGAACTGGAGAGGTGACTGCAAGGTTGAAGACTGGTGTTCCATTCGACAGTATTATCATCAACAGGTTAAGCTGAAGGCCATGCACTTAGACGTGTTGTATGCAGAATTCTATTTATTTCTCGCTGGAGATTGAATTAAAAATCAAATTCTGCTTGTTTTCAAAACGAGTGTGGCAATTTGAATCCATGGTTTTGCTTAGTTCGCTTTTACAAGGTCAAACTTCGACGGATTGCCTTGGCAAGAGAAGCGAAAAGGGAGGGAGGCTCCTGCGTCGGGTCGCATGAGTGCGGAAATCGTAACAAGTTTCGAGTTTTCCAATTCTCAGCGTTGGGGATCGATGCATGTAACGCATGTGTGAGTAAGAGATGGGTTGGTATTTAGGAAGTAAGTGGTTTTGGTGCACTTAGGCCAAAGTAGACCACATGTGGGCTTACAACAACGGGGGGTTCGGGCGGCGTGATTTCTATAACAGCCAGTCAGATTCGGCAGTGAAATCCAGTATCGATTTGATTGCTGTTTCTCTCAGATTGCATAGGTTATCAAAGAAGTACGAGCCTAGAGTTGCTGTTTTAGCTAAGGCGAGTGTAGGCCGGCTGCAGAGAATGTGTTGCATCCGCGCACCTCACTCTAAATCATTAGAGAATAGCATAAGTCTGTAAGCGTGTATACCCAATTGGCAGTGTCTGGTGATTATTCCCACTGCGGTGCTGATTATAGATCTTTTTAAGCAGATCAAGCTATCAGTTCTTTTAGGGTCTAGACTGGGATAGATTTGGTAGGTGATTTAGCAAGCTTTGACTTTGAGTTTACTTTGATTACTAAGCGACTGGATGGCGCAGTTGGTTAAGAGCCTAACCCTGGTTAGCAGGATCCCCGGTTCGAATCCCAGTGAAAGCAAAGTTAATACGTTTTGATCTGGTTTTCAAATCCGGTCCAGTCACCATTTGCGTTGGGATCAAATTAGCGGTAGTATCACTGGAGTGGTCAATCAGTGGTAATAGTCTGACTGCGGGTATCAGAATGGACCAACAAGGTCTAAGTGTGCTGGTGAAATCACTCAGCCCCTACCTACTTTGATTATTGAGTTGTACCTCAAGGGAAGATAAGGCTGTGGTGGTGGCGATTTTTGCGAGTTTACCAGCTCCGCAGTTGCCCTTAATGTCCTGGCACCCAACACAGGCGAAGTAAGAGATAACATGTGTGTGGTATAGAGAGGGAGAGAAGGAGGTGACATTTGGTTTGAATTTGAATTTGACCCTGTGAATGCTTGGTACGATTACTTGCGATAAATGGAGATATTCGATGCTACGAAATTTGCCCCGTAAAAGCTGCTTCATTCGGAATGGGCTCAGACTGGGTAAACACCTAAAAGCCATCTATTCAATAGCTCGTTGGAGAATTATTGTCCACAATGGATAAGATCTGTATTTTTGATAATGTTGACTGTAACTTACGATGGCCACCAGAGCGGTGCACTGTTTCCTTGATGACAACACCTTAAGGTCCTTGCTGGATGACTGCCTCCGTAAGATTGCTTTGCAAGACTATTATTATATATTGTGATATTGAAAAATCCTTTTGCACCTGTTGGACATATACACAGAACTCTCCCTAAATCGAATTGTCACGGGAAACCATAAGTTCTTCGAGGTAGACGAGAGTTCGATTTACTGCACTGTACCTACATGTGTGCCACACAATCTTTGCAAAGAGCCGACAATTTGTTGCCATAAAAGTGCTGAAGATATATCATTTGAACAGATAAGTACAAAAGTTTTGATGCAATGAATCCGGGTCTAAAGGGTAAGAAAAAAGATCATGTTGGAGGATCCTTGTACTGATTTTCTCCTTATTCGGTCGCAAGCACCCTTGCTCTTGACTAGACGATCAAATGTTCCATCTTCAAGAGCAGTGATACCCAGAGTGCTTCCACGGGTCCATGAGAGACCCACCGGGGGTCTACATTGATAAGAAAATAAGGGGGTTCACCAGTTTAAAGTGAGGCTTCGCTGAAATTTATCTGGTTTCGATTGTAAAGACAACATTTTTCAGTTAGGCTGGCATATGCATCAGATAGCTTATTTCTTTTGCGTTGATCCCCTTTATTTAAAATCTAGCTTAATTTCTTGGAGTAGCGTATTTTTAGAAGACCAGTGACTTTTAGTTTTAACGACTTGCATCTTCGATATTCAGTGCAAAGAGTGTAGAGACTTGAAAGGGCGCTCGCCCGCAGCGCTTGTTCAGACGTGAAAACGGAGGAAATACGATTTGGCCGACGGATAATTAAGGCGCTATGAAAATTAACCATAACATAGAGTCATCATTTTAGTGGGAGGGACCCATAAAATCAGCATGTGAGAAAAATTTTGATAGCGTTCCCCTCGTCATACCTTGTCGAGAACATTCGGTGAGATTTGCGATTATTCCTTATCAAACTGAAGCCAAAAAAATGATAATTTGCTGTCAATCCATCAATTACAACCGTCCCATTAAAATTATGACTTTTTTTATGGTTAAATTGCAATGTTAAATTTTCGCTACGTCATTACTGTTTAATTCTCGTAAATCGGATTATTTTTATAAGTAGAACATAAGAAAATATGCTATTTTTGTTTTTATTCTTAGTAATAATAATAATAATAATAATATGGGCCTAGCTTCTCAGCAACCACTCGTGTTGTGCGTGCTATTGTTCTTTCAGGAGTGGAAGGGACCTACAGTTTAATGCCGACTCCGAACGGCGAATTTGAGAAGCTTTTTCTAGACAGGAATACTCTTTGAGCATTGTCAGTGACTCGAAAGAGGCGGAGCCGTGAATTATTAAAGGTGGTAAATTCGGGTATCGAACCTGGCACCCTGTGCGTAGGAGGCGACGCACTTACCCACTACGCCACGGCGACCTCTCCGAATTTAGGTGGAACTCAGTCGGTACGTAAATTTCCATATAATGTCGTCTCCTTTCACACAGTGGCTGCCATTGCCATAACGATGCGATTTTGCTTGACCCCCCACGATAGTACGAATATTTATGAATATTTTTTGAATGATAGCTTCAATCGATGAGCTACATCGTGTGGTCCCATGTCTGTCATTTTTGATATCCAGAAGGCGTCCAGGTTGAGTTACTAATTTAGTTAAGATCGATATTCTTAGTTTTTTGTGATCAAAAATATAATTAATAGAATCTTGTGGCACCCCATGAAATATTTTCAAATTTGGTGACAACCAAAGTGCTAGGTACGGTTGAAGTGGTTGACTGCTATGCAGAAGAACAGCAGCCACACTCAGGATTCATGGTTCAGCCAGATTATCAACGAAGTTGGCGGCCAGGAGTTTGAATCTGCGGGATGATAGAGCATTGCAACTACCTAGCAAGTGTTCAATGGTTCTTCCGTGTTCATGCATCTTCTATAGAAGTCATTGTATGTGAGGCCCAGTCGAGAAGCGTGAGTTCCTATGGCGCAATGCCCTGTGAGAATGCCAAAGAGATATCTCAGATTCAGCGTGCTTAGTTTAATCAGGATAAGCGATCGCTTATGGGTGATCATAGGCTGAGTTGTTTGGTAATTAGCCATTCTGTGATAGTTGTCCATCTGCTGTTTGTTTAGGCAAGTGTTTCTAGTTTTAGCTGATGTTTTATAGCAGCGATAGAGTATAGAGGTTGGATCGCCACGCGGAAAGAGTACAGAGCTTGTACCCTTTCTAGCGAGTTCATCAGCTTCACAATTCTCTGGGATGTCACAGTGACTCGACACCCACATGAGTTGGATGCTAAAACACTTGGCTATCTCGTTAAGGGTTAGGCGGCAATTAAGGCCATCCAATTTTTGTATTCCCTCCAAATATTAGATTTTCTCAAGGACTTCAAAATAAGCGCTTTTTTCAGTCATGCTGTTTATTCGATCAAAATCTCTAGCAGTCAATCCATTTGAACAGATTTCAAATGAGAAAAGACTCGCAGCGCCGGATCTGGGTGTCAAGCAGCCGGCTCGACAGAAAAGCGGCAATTGATTACTTCGATGCGTTTCTTCATAATGTTTTAAATAATCCAATGGGCATTGCAACAAAATGTGCAAGAGGACGCAGTTGATTATGAAGACAAACTGGAAAAAAGAAGGGAAAGACATCAGCAAATGAATGATGTAAGAATTTGACAAGGACTGTGTGATAGGAGGTGTCTATACATAGGACACAATAACTTGATGCAGCGTGTGTGTCGGATCGACAAGGCGGTAGGAAATTGAAACTATAATATGCACTTCAATTCGGATGCATTCACAGTGTCTTTATAAAGCATTTTCATTTCGTGAGTTCACACAGAACAATAGGGCCTGGTAGTCATGCGTGTAACACCTCTTCAAGGGAAAGTGTGTTCGCCTCAAAACACATTGAAATCGACGAGTAGGTGATGAGAAATCAACGCACAGTTACATGAATGCTTGGATTAAAAGCAACAATGGGCCTTCCACCCTCCACGCATTAACCATCATTTTCCAGTTCAAGGACAGCTTGTAAATGTTAAAGAGCTCCTAGCATCATTCCGCGCCCAGCCTCGCCTTATAAACGTAGACACAGTTGATTGCAGAGCCTTTCATTCCCGTTAAGTAATCCCACGAGGCTAAGTGCAGCCACGTACAAATATTTCGCCTAGACAGAGAATTTCATTTCTGACGACTCCTCAGCCACTGAACCGTGCTCTTATCGCATTTACCCTAATTCCCGCAACACGTACTCACATGCCAATTCGTTCCACAGTCACTTATATTTAATCATCCCATTGTGCTGTCGCTCCCAAAAAACCATATGAACCGCACACAAGATGTCACCGTTTCCGCCCACAAGACCCATTCCAAACATATGCGTCGTCGTCGTTCTGTATTTCCATTCCAGTGTCAAAACAACACACCGCCTCCAGTTCGACTGCCTGTTTTCAATCAATAACAGCAATGATGCTTATTTTTTTGCGAAACAAATACTTCATGCGAGTGAGACAAAAAAACACGGCCCCCTGCACGCGTGGATTTCAGTGTGTGGTCGGGGGCCGGCAGTCCCCATCGATCAGGGATCACGTAATTTAAATCAATGATGGTGGACGCATCAGATAGCCGGTTTATCCAAAATGATCCCATTAGGACTGGTTTTCACTCGTGTCCCCGTCGTGATTATCGCCAGTTTCGTTGCCTCGTGTTCTATATCGTCCTTCGCCGCATATTACTCTCTAACTCACACTGTTCCTCCCTCACTTGTTTAGTTGCGCTCGGAAGCGGGCGTATGTGAATGACAAAATGGCAGCGGCGATGGCAACAGAATCTGTAGCTCCCGCCGCACTCATAAATCCCGTATTATTACTTTATAACCGACCCTCTAATAAAGGCATCATTCACACCCGCATAGCACTGGCAGCGGCACACAACACAGCATCACCGTCCATCCGATGGAGGGTTTGTGCCTGGCTCTCGCCCCTCGTTCGGGCATTTTTTCTGCTGCTACTGAAACGGGTAACCATTAGATAACGGTTATTCATGGTCTTCTGACCAGCTATATGACATGGAATCGAGGATTTGCCTCGTTTTTGCTGGACATCCTCTGACAGAATGTGTATGAAGAAATCAAGTGGTTAGGCGAGACAATTTTCGAAATTGTTATGAGGCCTTAGAAAAATATTTGCGAATGCTGTCGTCGTTCATGGCACTCAGGCTGCGAGAGAGGATGTGTTCGCAAGTATGCTTCGTATTTGCAAATAGGGATACAATATGGTGGTCGGGTAATGTGTCCCCAGATGGGTATCAAGGGTGATAAATAGTTCGTAGGAGTTTTTCAAAATGGGCTGGGAATAGTCTATTCTTTTCTATGTTTTCCCTCCAAGTGGCTATAGTTTTGAAAAATGAGGACGTTGAGCTTCGTTTGCTTTGTTAAGGGGAACAAGGATAGTTTCATTAGAGCAGATTGAGTGCGGTTGTAGATAGTGCTACCTTCCAAGGTCATTTGAAGTTATATCAGATGCCTTCTTAAAGGGTTTTAGGGTTGGTCTGATGCAATGATTCCATCGAATGTTTACTGGAATAATGGACAATCCAAGAAATCGATTTGATTCCCTAGCCGACAAGACGTGCCTGGTCAAAGTGGACGAAATGAGGGTCTTTGATTTGTGCAAGTCCTTACTGATATCAATTTTCGTTCGTCCTAGGGCCACATAGTTGTTTCTTCTTGTGGGATTCCTTTAGTCTCCCATCAGCAGGTCGAAGGTCCTAATGGATATGCGACCAATCATCGTCTCAGAAGACTATCCTCTTGTTCAGCGAAAGAAATTCGGTTGAGTTCATATCTTAAGCCGTGGACATGGCAACAAGAGACGTGGCAATTATTCGACTGAATCTTACGAGGCGATTCAGGTAAATGATCCATATACAGCGCATGGACAACTAACCCCGGTCTTAAGAGTCTTCGACTTCAAGCCAGTGGACAGCGCGTGCCTGCGCACACATGCCTATGCTGGCTGACACAAATGAGAAGGAGAGAAATTTGGTCAAACAAATGAGAAGGACTACTAAATCTATTTGCTTTGTTGCGTCATTAGAGGCACCTAAATTGAGACCGCGTTAGGCTTAGACGCCCCGGACTATAGCGCTACACAAAGAAGTTGAATGTATTAAAATATTGTCAATTTTTGACCATTTTTATATTCACCCAATAAACAGTGGTGTTCCTCAAGGCTCAAGATGCAAGGCCGCAAATGACAACGCGCATAGAAATGAGCTACACAACATCTAGTTATGATATTCCTATCAAGCTCCTCATACTGAGCGAGATGATGATGGAAAATTGTCGGTACCTAACCTCTTTGAGTTACCTTCAATGTCAAAAATGTAAAAATGTAATGTAACTTCTCTGATATCGTCCTTGAGAAAATCTTGCAAAACTCACTCACCACCAAAAGACGCACGATTTCCCAGAAGTCCGTACAACTGCTAGCATAGGCAGATGTATGCTGGGCAGGCAGATTGTATGCTGTCCTCAAGGACGGACTTACAATATTGACGTCTTTGACAGAGCATCACAATGGGCAGCTATAACTGCGAGGTATTGAAGCACTTCAGCTATCTCTGGTCCGGAATAAATACACAAACAGTATAACTCTTACCAGTTGCTATGTCTTTACCCACAGCAGGCAATTGAGCACAAGAGCGTTGTCTCGAAGTACCAAACTAACATTATATTACACCTTGATCATCTCTGTCCTTCTGTATGGCGCGGAGGCCTGAACAAACTCAAACGCAGTTGAAGAAGCTATTTCGATGTAAGTCGGGTCTGTGTTAAATGTTACGTATACGCCTCAGTGGCCTTTCCAGACAACTCTTAAGACTAACTTCTCGTATAGATGTAAAAAGTTACGTATACGCCTCGGTGGCCCTACCCGACTGTCTTCTGCTCCGATATAAAATGTTACGTATACGCCTTCGGGACTTTTCTATGGTTGGACATGAGGATTCAAATATGCACTGTATGGGCTGTACAGCGACTGGAGCCTGGCCAGGCATTAGATGCCTAAAATGGCTAGGCCATGTAGGGCGCATGGAAAACACTGCTCCAGCCCGAAGAGTTTTCTACACCGACGTCCACGGAACCGGTTGCGCTCACTAATGGGGAATGATCTCACCCAACTTCTAGTGCGAAATTGGAGACTAGATGGCTAAGATCAATTCGGCAGGAGAGGCCTATGGGCTGAGGTACACCTCAGACTATAGCGCCCTTAAAGAAGAAGAAGAAGAAGAGGTGTATATCTGAACCTACACATAGCTCTCAATTTCACTCAAAATGTACAATTTTTTATTGTTTTCAAAGTGCGATATATAACGGATTTCTAATGCCAACGAATACAATTTAACAGCTTTTGGGGGTTTCTTGTCCCACTGTGCGCAGCGCCGCCTCGAGTATCGCCTCCACTTCGGCTTGAAAAAAAAACCGCAGTCGTTCCTTAGTGTCAGGGATTTTTCCATGAAGTCTCAGAAGACACTTGTATTTGAGCTTGATTTTGACCCGTTCGTGTATAGGGCGATCTCCCCTTCTGGTAATTCCCTTTGATCCTGCTTTTGTTTCTGGAAAACGTCGATAAAAACACTCCACGGGGGCTAGGGTTTGTGGTAAGTAGTCAGGTTGTCTTATATTCTGCGCTGCTTTCCAACTGTTCAGTATGGTAACGTGAGTCTATGGATTTTTCCTCAAAAAGGTGGCGCAGCATAGATCGTTTAGGGTTAACTTCATCAATCGCAGCATCACTCCGATCCAATAGCAGAGTCTTGTTTCGACTACAGCTTTAAGGAGGCTCGTCTAAATGCCATAATTTATTTCGTTGTTAAGGGCACCCTCTGTATTGAGAAACACGAGTATATAGGGCGCATTCCTTCTGATACAATGATTTTTCAATTATTTTGTGTACTGCTGTTTCCACCGATCTACTGTTCATATAGGCATGTAGAGATTTTTAGGAAAAGCTGTGACCTAGCTGATACTTGACGTAGATGTCTATTAGACGTTGCAGTGTCTTAAGTAATAACGAAGAAAGGTTGATGCATCAATAGTAGGGCTGTAAAAGTAACGAAAAATTGAAAATTGTACTCGTACGTATTCCGTGCTTACCACACTTACTTCTAGAAGAGAGGAAAAGGAAGTGAACGCACCGATGTAGGTTGTCGATAGTAGATGTAGGCAAAAAAGGTAACAACACCTTAAAAGTAACGATATAAATTGATGAGTAACGTTTCGTAATATATGGTACTTTATTGAATACTCGTTACTAAGTAGCCAATAAATATATTTTACTACAGTACTAGTCTATAGTCCTTGGCAGTGGTGTCAGTTATCTTGCCTGACTTATAATAATATATAATACAATATGGGTGGCGCTACAGCCCGTAGAGAGCCAGGACTTAGTTTCTACAGCAACCACTCATGTTGGGCGTGTTATTGTTCTCTCACGTGTAGGAGGGACCTACAGTTTTATGGCGACTGCCAACGGCCAAGTCTTGAGAAGCTTTTTCTAGACATTTATTACTCGTTGAGTATTGTCATTGACTCGAAAGAGGTGGAACCGTGAACTTTTTTTTGGTCGTACCGGCCGGGAATCGAACACAGACGGTGAGGTTAAGTTGCGTAGGGGTTCACGCACGTACTCACGACTCCACAGCCTGCTTTGGGGATGAAAATTAGGACATCTTATGTTCAATGTTTAACTACTGAATCTCCAGAAATAAATGCAACGTCAGCCATTTGACGGAAATGTGGGCAATCTCAAGCAACATATGCTCAGGTCATTAACTCTAAAGGAAACGCGAGGCCATACTTCACGTGGTACTATACTAAAGCGAACAATTTATTTGGAAGCAAACTACACTCTGGTATCACTCTTCAGTTTACCCCTCCACGTCCAGTGAAAAGTGGAGACTCATTCGTTGGGCTTAATTATTTGGAATGCTCTTTCCATCAAAACATTTCTCATGCACCTGAATTCCCAATTCAACACACTCCTCCATTTTCCACTCCAATTTTCAATCCATGCTGTGTCATGCCGTGGGCGCAGTTTAAAGGAGGGCATGTTTCCTCACATTTGGCTCGGATAAATCCGATTCTAAGTCTGAGTGACGTGCAATTGGCTTTTGTACCTGAAAATCATTTTGCAAGGTTGACGAAGAACACATCATTTGCAATGTTTTCTATAAGAAAAAATACCCACATGCACACAAGGTGATACAAAAGTCATCACTCTACTGGCAGATGTCTTCGTTTCCCCAGACGTTACCTTATCACATCGTGACCTAAGCATCACATCGTGAAGCTACCACCAATTAAATGGGTTGCTATGAGAAAGATTTTCAGTTGAATTTCATAATTGACATCGAGATACATTTCTGAACTAGGCGGATGCGTTAATAAGTAGATTTTACGCTTCAGATGCACTGAAGGCTCATGCTTGACAGAAGCACATGCGAATCCTTTCAAACGAGGACGACTTATGTCTTTTCACTGACTAACTCGGAAAGACTTCAAATGCGCGCTGCGTTGCCATGACCATGAATTTCTTGCTGCCGCAAATTAATTAATTGCGTTCCTAGAACATGAGTGCCATTGCTGCGGGGCGGTACAGTCGTGTACACATCAAGAGGAACGTTGTACTGGTCAGCAACTTCGTTTCATTTGACCTTTCCGATTTCAGACTGGGTTTTGGAAAGAAAACATGACCGTGGGCGACTTGAAATGTCTGCAAAAAGTTCAGAAGTTCTCTGAGGAGACGTGGAAAATGATTTAAAAAAAATGTCGAACGTGCAACATTTCTGGAGGAGGTCAGTAGACTGATTATCTTGGCAAATGACTGCGTGTTTGTTTTGTTCCTTTGAGGACATTAATTGGAAAATAAAAATAGCAACTTGCTTCAACTTATTTTCCATCATAGAGCTCAAAAAATGCAACCTTCTCTAATTGCTAAGTCTCAGTAAGCATCCTATAAACAATATTTATTAAATTCATATTCTTAATTGCACAATTTTTTTTAAACTATAGGCTAGACAGGCTAATATCAACTTCCTTACAAACTTAATTAAAAGTGTTTATACGCCTTGTAAGTAAGTGTAAGGTTCATTGCAACCTACACTGCTGTGCAAAATAATAAACACAGCTAGTCGAAAAATCGAATAATGGTTATTAAAGCCAAAACAACCGTTTTAAACTTGGGTAGTTATTTTTTTTCTTATTCTAAATTAATTTTACTTAAAAACTAAAAAATAATACGGACTTCAAACAATAGATATTTTTATAAATTAAATAAACAAATAACTTCAACACTTTTATCTGTGCAAAAAAATAAGCACATTTAACCAAAAACAAAAATATTTACACAAAACAATGAACATATTGAAGCTAGTAACTAAGTATTAATAAAATTAAATAAGAATGTAAATTATTATTATTAATATTTCGTTGTACTTCCCTTCAGCTTCAAAACAGCCTCGCATCTACGAGGAATTTAGTCGACCAGTTTCCGGCATAACGATGTCGGTACTTCATACCAAATTTTCTTTACATTTTCCCATAGTTCGAATCTGTTTCTCGGTTTAGATGCTTCATTTAACCTTCTTTTCACATATCCCCAAAGATTCTCAATGGGATTTAGGCCTGGGGATTGTGCTGGCCATTCAAGAACTCTAACATTTTTATCAGTAAACCACTTTTTCGTCACTTTGGCGGTGTGCGGATCGTAGTACCCAAAGTAGGGGTAAGTTTTCATCTGCATATGGATACATGAAAGTCTCTAAGATTGCCACATGTTTAAGTTTAAGGCTGTCTTGATTTGTTTTGATGTTATAAACGGCTCCTTTTTGACGCACCTAACTATTTGAAGGTCGGCTTTTAAAGTTGTTTTGCGCTTTCGACAACGAATTTCTTCCGAATAATTAAATTTCAGAGCATTTCTGACCATTCCTACGGAACGAGAAACATTTTTGGCAATAGCTCTCAGTGATTGCCCATCATTTCTTAGCTGGTTTATAATTTTTCTTAGCTCTGGTGTGCAATGCTTATTCCGACCCATTTTTCTTCAAATACACTAACAATTGCAACTGTCAAATCTATTCTTTTAAGAATACTTTTATTACTTACAATGTAAAAGTGGAAAAAAAGATAACGTCTAAAAATCGTAGCTTGAAAAGTTTTGTGTGCTTATTTTTTTGCACATGTAAATATGGATTTACTTCCACAAATAGCTCAGAACCACTGAAGTAAACAAACTAGAGGCTTCTGTTTCCTCTTATTTTAACCGTTATTCAGATCCAACAAAAATAATACCAGATCAAGCGTCTGCATCAGCACTCAGAGTGTTTCACAGAGCGAGAGGGAATAAGGAACCAAGTGTGCTTATTATTTTGCACAGTAGTGTAAGTTGGTTCTATGCCTCTTATTGTAGAGTAAATTTCTCACTCTAAAAGATCTTTGGGGAGCATAAGGAGGACAAAAAAAGTTTTCAAAGAATTATTTTAATATTTTTTATTATGATAGAAGGATCTATGACAATTATGTGAGAATTAAAATATCGGTTAAATGCTCTCCACGGCTTCAGTGGCATGGATATTTTCAATGACTCTGAGACATCTTTGAGGTTCACTGTCGCTAATGTGCCGAATTATCTCATCCTTTAGCTCTTGAATTGTTCTTGGATATTGACGATCTGGGCGAGTATGCACAGGTTTTTTCACATTTCCAACGGAGCCGGTTTGCTGAAATTTGCCGATAATTCTACCGATTGTGTACTCATTTGGTCGATTATGCTGACCAAACAAAATGAGAAAATGATTTGAACGCCCATTTTAGTAAAAGGCTTCAACAATCTTAACGCACTGCTCAATTTTAAACCCCTCCATGATTGAATTTGTCAAACACTGAAGCAAAGAAATGTCAAATTCAGTTGGGCAAGGAAACTTGACGTTAAGGTGTGACTCACACTTAACATCGTGCATTATTGTTGGACCACCCTTTACATGGCTGTCTCTGACTACCGCCTTTAACGTAAGGTATTCAAGTCTATTATTCTACATCTGAGTTCTTGTGTGTCATATGGGAAAATAAGTGACGGAAGAGTATTCTAAATATGGACTGACTAACGAACAATAGGTGGCCTTACGACTAGTTACATCCGAGATTCTTTTCAGAAAACTTATTATAGTGATAGACTTCGCACTCGTGTAATCTGAACAATTTAATTATGCATTAAAAATTACACTGATATATTTAATTATTCCTAGACGATAAAGTCTAAGATTCTTATGAAATAATCATAGACATCATCATAGAGTTCAGTAAAAATATTCTTCTTCTTCTTAATTTGGCGCAACAGTCCGAGGTGGACCTCTTCAACTAGCACGGTCTCTGGCTAGCTGTCTCTAGTGTCGCACGCCAGGTTGTTGAGGTCCCTTTCCACCTGGGTGCACAACCTTAAATGCGGGAGTCGTCTGTTACGTCGTTCCACGGGTTCGGAGTCGAAGACTCTTCGGGCCTGAGCTGAGTTGTCTATAGCCTCTACGTGGCCTAGCCATACATTGAATTTTTGAATATTCAGCTTTTATTCATTGTGTTTACACCGTTCAACTAGAGCATGGATATCGAATTGGAATTTAATGAAATCAGTTAAACTATTTCTAGATAAATACAGTTTGAAGGCGTCTGCGAATGTTAAAATCTTACAGTAGCTATTTGAAAATTTCATGAGCATCGTTATGAAAAATAGAAATAGTAATGGCTCCACATGGCTACCTTGTGGAACGCCCGAAGAAAATTTCATTGCCCCAGATATAAAACTATCGACCTTTACTATTTCCTTACTGTCCTTTAAGTTATTCGAAAACAACTCTAACATTGATGAGTCGAACCCCAGAGACTTTAGCTTGCTTAAAAGCAAAGTGTGATGTACTTTACCGTTGGCTTTCGAGAATTCCGTGTAAAGTACAACAACTTGTAAATGATTTTATAGATGTTCATAAATGCAATTGGAAAATAATGATAAATTAGTGGTACAGGACATGTTCTGCATAAAGCCATAATGGTTATTAGTGGCGTAGTGGGTAAGTGCGTCGACTCCTACGCAGAGGTTGCCAGGTTCAATACCCGAATTTACCACCTTTCATATTTCACGGCTCCACCCCTTTCGAGTCACTGACAATGCCCAAAGAGTATTCCTGTCTAGAAAAAGCGACTCAACTTCGCCGTTCGGAGTCGGCATTAAACTGTAGGTCCGTTCTACTAGTGAATGAATAAATAGCACGCACAACAGCAGTGGTTGCTGAGAAGCTGGGCCCTGGCCCTATACGGGCTGTAGCGCGACCCATATTATTATTATTATTATTAGTTGATCTTTACAGTCTGTCTGGACATTCAACGATCCTACTCAGGTATGCCACTATATGCATTGATACAGACCTCACTCTACCTAAAATCCTCTTCGCGAAGTATTTCTCAACCAGCATACCGCCCAGATCTCACTGGGAGTCTGAACACCAGAAGCTGGAAGGTCCACTGCGAATCTTCATGAATGGATCGAAGATGGATGCATCTATTCCAAGGATTTAAATTTCCAGCTATCTTGGCGACTACCTAATCACTGTAGCGTCTTTCAGGCTGAAACTATAGCGATTAAAGAAGCCCTGTCTTGGCTAAAAAACAGTGTTATATCGCGCACAGCTATCGTCATCTGTTCCGATAGCCAGGCAGCAATCAAATCTCTGAATTCGGTCACTTTTAATTGCAAGACTTCCCTTAATTTAACGAGATGGCCAAGTATTTTTGCATCCAACTGATGTGGGTGCCGGGACACTGTGACATTCTAAAGTATTGCGAAGCGGGCGAACTCTCCAGAAAGCGCAAAAACTCCGTGCTCTTTCCGGGTGGAGATGCCTATCGCTACTATAAGACATTTGCTAAAGCTTGAAACGCTTGCTCAGACAAACCGCGGATAGATATCTGGCACAGGATGCCTCACTACAAAACAACTATGGCCTATGATCGATCCAAAGCGATCGCTTAGCTTGAACAGATCAAGCAGGCCAAACCTCAGATCTCTTTTTGGCGTTTTAACAGAGCAGTGTGCCATTGGAACTCACGCCTCTACTAGGCCTTCCCTATAATGATTACCTTAGGCCTATGTTTGCCCTAAGTTTGTCTGCTGTTCGTTTGCGCGGCAGTCAGCCACCTCAACCTAACCTTACCTTTACAGTTCATTTAAATATTTTATGTATCGAAAAAAGTCCAAGTCGCCTTTTCAATTGTGACGCTTAGACTTTCTTTCGCTAGGATCGGTAAACGACGCCATATTTTCTTAAGATTTTTGACATTTATATATACTCATATTGAGTTGGCAAGTCATTATGGAGCAGTACACACTTGAACAACGTTTGCTAGTTATTCAAAGTTTATTATCAAAATTCACATTCAGTCACAACTTTAAGAACGTTAAGACCTTTTTTTCGACGCTATCATTTGCCTGCCACATAAACAATTCAACGTCTAGTGAAAATATTTGAATCCACATTTTCGCTAGACAATGTTGCGATACCCGTGAGACAAAGAAGTGCACGCAGTGAAGACGATATCGGCGCTGCTAGCGCTTCCATTCAAGAGGACCCAAATCAATCGCTCACACAACGTTCTTAAGATTTGGGCATCTGTGCGACGTTATTGTGGCGAATTTTGCGAAAGGACTATTTTAGATTTTTTTAGACTATTTTCTTTGGGTCTACGTCAAGTCATTTTTCTATACCAACAAGCCGGCAACGATAGATCAGCTCAGAGCCAATATTCAACCAGAAATAGCTGGAATTTCGGCCAATTTGTGTGAAAAAGTGGTCCAAAATTGGGTTCAAGGACTGGCAGAAGTCCAGAAGAGGTCAGTGGTAGTCAGGCGAAGGAAATTTAATGTCATACATAAATGCCATTATGTGTTCTTGAACACACATAACATTTTTTCGGATAACTTAATCCGCTTTTTTTCATTTAAAAAAAATTGAAGCGCCCTTAACGAAAAGCCCTTTATACAGGCGTTGGAAAATAATACTTCCAATCAAAATTCATGTTTATGAGCGATTGATTTTACATAATTAGAAGTGGGTGATGAAGCGAAATCCAACTATTGTTTAAGTTTCCAGCCTTACATCGGAGTGTGGACTGTAAGTTAGGTTAGGCAGGCGGCCTGCTAGGGCATTCACCAGCACACTTAGACCATATCTATTGTGATATCCATAGTCTGACTACTTCCACTGATTGACTACTCCAGTGATAGTGCAGTTAATGTGATCCCAACGGCAAGTGGTGACTGGACTAGATTTAAAACCAGATAAAAGCGTGTTAACATTGCTTTCACTGGGATATGAACCGGGGACCATGCAAACCAGGGGCAGGCCCTCTATTAACTGCGCCATCCAGTATTGGACTGTAAGTTACTTTAGGATTTTTTAAGGCATTATTCACATCCTGATCTGTAATTGGGTGGCCGTGGCATAGTGGGTAAGTGCGTCGACTCCTACGCAGAGGGTGCCAGGTTCGATACCGGAATTTACCGCCTTTGATAATTCACGGCTCCACCTCTTTCGAGTCACTGACAATGCTCAAAGAGTATTCCTGTCTAGAAAAAGCTTCTCAAATTCGCCGTTCGGAGTCGGGATTAAACTGTAGGTCCCTTCCACTCGTGAAAGAACAATAGCACGCACAACACGAGTGGTTGCTGAGAAGCCACCTCGGACTGTCGCGCCACTCATATTATTATTATATTATCTGTATTTTGCAATACACTAAGTATATCCGGAACCACGGGAATATCAGAGTAATAGTTGATCGTTGTCTGAGCAGGAGTCTCAACAGGTCACATGTTCCATCCAAGTTTGCTGCAGTTACTTATCTCCTGCGTGTGCATGTCTTTCCACACCAAGTTGGTGTTCCTCAGGGCTGCCTCTTGTAACCTATACTTTTAATTGTACTACTTCTCTGCTGCACCACATCCAGTGGCAGCAATCATATTCATTCCAGAACCCATGCCACCGTCCTCCTTATGGTTGTTACACACCTTCCCCTGGCTGATGAGTAAGTCTTCCCGGTTTACTGTTGACTTCCTCGGCTGCTACCGACTTTGATTACGTTACAAATTTGTTCCGCCAGCAATAAATGGGCGAGTGCCGCGCCGCGCTCCTTCAAACGTCAGGAAGGTCACATCACATCAGAATACCACTCAGCTTCATCTTGAATTCGTCCTTCAAACTTGTTGAATCAATTTTAACATTTGCACGGTTCATGCTTTGGCTTAATTTAAATCTCCATCACAGCACGTGCCACGGATGCGGAACCTCATCAAATCACTGACACATACGCGTCAGCGAGGGTCTTATCGGATGTGCCAAGACAATTTCACGCTTTGTCAGTGAAAGCGAGCGAGAGAGAGAGAGGAGATAATGCATAAAGTTGACAGGTCTACGTACGATACACGAAATAAGGCAAAAGTTATGGCAGTTGTTGATCCTTCACTCACTCCCCCGTTGGAACGGAACCACTCCAGCATGGCCAAATGTGGGTGTTTGTGTGTGTGGGTCTCACTTCCACACGACCTATTCGTCCTCTCAGACGTGTACAGATGCGGTCTCCGGTGCCACCGGTAAGTTCATCATGGCAGCATTATCTAGACAGGGAAAAGTGGGCCACTCGGCTGGCGCTTCATGGAAACACTGTACTTTCGGGCCAACCCAAATATACACATGACCGAGTTCTTGCCGGGCCAGACCTGTCCCCGCATATTAGGCCAAGCCCCACCTTGGGCAAACTACTTACTCGTCGAGTGGGAAGGACTTTCAAAGTGCCACTTGAGAGAAAATTAAAGGAGCAAAAAACCGAAAAAATAAAACACGAGAAACGAACGAACGTCGACCAGAAAGGTCGTCCCCATCCCCGGAGGGCACGACCGTAGGTGATTTACATTCCAAAGTGTCCTTGACCGAGATATCGGGCATAGTTCCCCATCGGGGACCAAGTTCAACAACAACTCTTTCACCGCATCCGAACCCTCTGAGGTGTTCCCAGCAGTTGTCCATGTTTGTCCTCAACTCAGTGCCATCACTACAGACCGATGTATTGATGCCCTCCCCGTGTCCGCCGCCGCGTCGAGGAGCATTGGACAATGCTTGCCTGACTTCAGGACCCTCTTGCAAACTGAAGAAAATCCGATGTGATCTCTCGGTAATGCCGAGGAATTGATATTGAAAAACACACAAACCAGCACCTCAAGGCAGGCCACATTCCATTGAATTACGCAAGGCCACCACCGCCCCAAGTGACATTCCCCAGCCCGGAGCACGGTGGCGACGGCAAAGAGAAATGATTTATCCTGTGTATTGGGAAAGGATTAAAGGATGCGTAAACAGGGCTGCCGAAGCCCGTTCCAACTCACGTTCGTTGGCTCGTTGGCCGTGGCCCTTTGTGCAATCTACGGAACTTGGGGCGAAAGGCTTCAAGTCTGCTTATGTACGACGGGCACTGTAGGCAAAGGCAAATTACATGTGTTTAGAGAGTACGTGACTGATTTTTCGGAAAGCGACTTAAAAGGAATTTTTCTCCTCGTTGTTGTGATGTGTTTTTTATTTTTTGCTGTGTTTTGCTGTGTTCTTCTCCTCCCATCACCAGTCGAACGAAGTTTTCTCCTTGTTTACACTTTGTTTTGAGCAGCTGCAGAGGGTGACGCTGTGGAGGATGCCATGTGACAGAGTGGACGAGGGGTCGATGGCGACGGCAGACAGAAGCACAAAGAGAGCCTTTTCTGACATGAAGTTGTTAGAGTAATTTGTTTGGAATTTTATCTGAATAGATGACTGCTGAAGGCAGTAAAGGCGCCGCCGTTGCCGGCAGGCGGGATTACGAGCAGGGAGACCGTAAATTTGAAGCAGCAACGTTGCCGTGACAGTTTCGTTTTTTGGCTCGATTTGTTGGCAAAACTGTGAATCACAAGGCTAAGGCACATCCCGATAATGGTGTGGACTCGACCTGTCTGCCACTGACAATCAATCTGCTCGGAATCAATGGCCGGACTGTCAGGTTAATCTCAGACATCGTCTTGAGTAATTGGAAACTTTTCTCTCTGTGCCATCGCCTGTGGGTGAGGGCGGCAGAGAGAGTGAGAGAGAGAGACAATAGAAGAAGGGGGAAATTTAAAGCGAAGCCATGGAGAATTTTTGCTGGATGGTCCGTTCATTTTCTAATTAAAAATTGTGGGCGTGCGGCTGATGGGTGGGGTTGGGAACGAACGAAAAGTGATCTATGACTGAGAGAGGGTGGGCGGTTGAAGACCTGTTCGGTAATTACATTTGGCGAGTGTCGAACTCAGTGGGGGACCATGGCGACGGGCAGAAGCTGAAGTTGAAGCGGTCGATGGGTCTTGTTTGCGACAGGAATCTGTCGACAAAGGGGGTTACTGGACACTGAGTGGAAATCAATGAAAGCTTTTGTTTACCAAGCTACTAGGAATTATGTCTGTCAGCAAAAAGTCAATGGGATGTTCTGAGACGCAGTCGAACTGTCACCAGTTCTCAGTTTTGATGTCAACTAATGAGGTGCTGTTGTGTCCTTGACAAGGTTAATTCTTGAATTGACTGTCGCAAATCACTGAGAATGATTGCGGAAATTACAAGAAATTGTTACTCATTGGCACATTGGTTTGTGAATGAAAATAATTACTTTTTGTGTGGTCTCTGTTTAAGTAAATTCATGTGAATTAGAATAAGGCTGTGACGACAAAAGTAGGGGGAACGGATTGACAGGAAGGACCATGGGCTAGTCTCAACACTTACAGGCCAATGATAATCACTCATAAGAAGCATATTAACAAAAATGGATTTCTTTTTCAGTTTAATTTGGATTTTGGACTGGAATTCAGGGGGATAAGCAAAGTCAATCGCGCCACGATACTCTCTCGCAAATGAATGCATACAGCCACCTGGCGATGACAGAGTGGTTGAACCGTCAGCCAAATCGGTAATGTGCTCATTGACCCAGGCCATGCGTTACATTAGGTGGCGGTTCCAAATGAAACTCAATAAGCACTAAGTGCCGTTTTGATACCTCGCCTCTGATGGTGGAAGAAGTTGGTAGAAGAGAGTAAGAACCATCGTGTGGCGCTCGGGAACAAAATTCGTAAATGCTTCTTTAGGAGTTTCCGCCCAGTGATTCAATAAAGGGTTCACATAGAGCACTTTGCCGTGCTCTTGCAAGCGCTGGACATGCGCACAGGAAGTGAGACAAGGTTTCTTCCTCTGCGGTGTTGTTACAGCTACGACTGTGTGTATTATGGGGAATTGCTAATCTGACTGCCTGATCTCCTATCGGCCAGTGGCCCGTAATAATTGCATTATCAGTGCGCGGCCTCTTTAGATGATCGCTTATACGTGACATTTTATATTTTGGCAAAGTCTTCCTAGAGATTGTACAGTTGGTTGACTGAGACCATCTTAAGTTAGCCATATTGAAGAAGTTTGATGTAAGTTGTGCCTTAACAAAGCCAAATGGAATGAGTATCTCAATTACAGACTTTTACCGAGTACCCGGGTATCAAGGCAATGCGGGCTATACGCAAATTGTCGGGTACCCAACATATTTGACTAGACAACAAATAACATAATTCCACACAAAAATTAACAAAGTCAACCTTAATTGGTGAAAGTTCTACCACAGAGAGGAAGGGGAAAATAGCGATGAAAACAAACAAAGGTACGTCTTGGCGGAGACACGACTGGATGGTGAAGTTGGTAGAGTGCCTGCCCCTGGTTAGTGGGGACCCCGGTTCGAGTCCCAGCAAAGTTAATAAGCTTTCCTCTTGTTTTCAAATCTGGTCCAGTCACCAATTGCCGTTGCGATCAGATTAACGGCACTATCACTGGAGTAGTCAATCAGAGGCAGCAGTCTGACAATGGGTATCACAATGGACCAATATGGTCTAAGTGTGCTGGTGAATGCACTAGCAGCCCCCCTACCTAACCTAACCTAAGTAATGTCAGAGCGCTCATCAAAATCAATAGAAGTCATAGAACCTCGCTGCCTGGGTTTGATTCCTGATAAGACCAAACAAATTATTTTGACGACCCCACATTTTTCGAGTGACTGACTATGCACGAAGAGTATTTCTTGTTTAGAAAAAGCTTCTCAATTTAGGCCGTTCCGAGTCGGCATGCAACTTTAGGTCCCTAATTTGTGACTCGCACAACACGAGGGGTTGCTATAGACGGTAGGCTCTGACCCTCAACGGTCTGTACGGCAATCTATTTTATTATATTTGCTAACTCCATCTAGTCTTTCGTACACAGAACTATATTATAATACGGCCTTAAAATATGATATCCCCTTAAGGGCCTAATTGTCACATGAAATGAAAAATAAAATGTCACTTTTTTTGTGTGTGGGTTGCATTTCACGAGAAAACGTGTATGATTTAACGAATCCACTGGAATTCTAAGGAAACATAATAATAATAATAATAATAATATGATTGGCGCGACAGTCCGAGGTGGACCTGGGCCTAGTTTCTCAGCAACCACTCGTTTTGTGCGTGCTATTGTTCTCTCACGAGTGGAAGGGACCTGCAGTTTAATGCCGACTCCGAACGGCGAATTTGAGAAGCTTTTTCTAGACAGGAATACTCTTTGAGCATTTTCAGTGAGCATTTTCAGTGAGTAAATTCGGGTATCGAACCTGGCACCCTCTGCGTAGGAGTCGACGCAATTTATTTATTTATTTATTTATTTATTTATCTAAAATCTACAAATTACATATGTATTAACAGATTTTGTGAAGTGTTTTATAATTGTACAATATTTAATGATAAGTTAATACTTTAATTCAGAACTTAATACATTTTAAAAAGTAAAAAGGCTTAAAAGCTTACTTTTAAAGTGCTGTCTGGTATGGGACAGATCCAAATGTTGTGAATGTTCGATAAAAACACGAATTATTCTTGTTAATGGTTCGTTTTTACCATAGTCTGTGCTATGAAACCTTTCAAATAAAAAATCCCAAGTACGGAGTGACCTTGAAGGCATATGAAATTGAATCTCAGATAAGAGACATGAACATTTTATATGATTGCAGAGTATATCCCTGACAAATATAACATCGTGGATAGTGCGTCTAGTTGATAGAGACTTTATACCAAGCAGTTGGCATCTAGCTTTGTAGCAAGGATGAAAATTCCAGTGCATTTTAAAGAAGATGTACTTGGTGAATCGCTTTTGAACTTTTTCAATACGTTTGGAAAAAGTGCTGAAAGCCGGGTTCCAGACTACGACCACTACGCCACGGCGACCTAAGGAAATATAGTCTTTAATAATAAGGGAAACCAAAAAGTAAATTACGCGAACATTATTATTATAGTTATTATTATTATTGTCATTATTAAGCATGCATTGATTTCATTAATATATTAAATACCCGTAATATTTCGGGTAGTCCGAAAATGCGGGTACCCAGGTGGGTTTCCGGGCACTACTTTCAACTGACACCTAGACAACTTTCAAGTTTTGAGCAAGTTCTATCATTGAGATTGTGTTTGACAGAATTTTAACGCAAACAGAAGGACGTGCATTTCGTGGTGAAACTTGTATCCATGAGATCAGCTCGGGATGACTAGTGATCGGCATAAACGAATGATTTTAAGAATCAAGACTTTAGTAATTGAGATATTTTAATATTCGAATGATCACTCGGGAGATCTGTAATCAGGAAGACCGAGCTTAAGCTTGCAGTTTTCAACTCAATATTTGTTCCAACTCTCACCTATGGTCACGAAATTTGGGTGATGACCGAAGGAATAAGATCGCGAATACAAGCTGCTAAGATAAGATTTCTTCGAGGTGAGCCATTTCATCTTGTGGGCGACCACTTGGCAGACCCAGGATGAGGTGGTTGGACCAAGTTCATAATTTCGCCTGGTTACGCTTGGGCATTAGCCCTGATGAGTTAGAGTCGATGGTTGAGGATCGAGTTCTCTTAAAATCTCTCATGTGTGGTTTACCCCCGTGACCCCTTTAGTGGATCATGCGGGTCAGAAGATGATGATAACTCGAGATGGGCGCATTCGAATGATTATTCGAAAATCATTCAAACGACTGCCATTCGAATGACTACTAACTAATTTATAACAACTAACACAAGACAACTCGATGCCTGGCTCATTTCAGTGCGATAACAAGTAGCTAATAGTTCGAGTCGCGAAATACTAATCAGGAACATAACCAGAATGAAACAAAAACGCAAAGGAAAAGATCTCAAGTACTACGATTCTCTTGTGTTAGTAGTTAGAAATGAGTTGAGAGGTTCGAATGAGTTGGATAAGTAGTAAGTAGTTATTTGAATGACGTAGTAGTCATTCGAATTATTGATTGAGAATCGAGATGTTATATTAGTCGATATCAGCATCTTCTTATTCAGGCGCTACAGTCCGGGGTTGACCTGGGCCTCAACCAGTATCAGCATACGAATTATTATTCGAATCCCATCACTAGTGATACCCACAACTTTTAGGGATACTGTTGTCTTTCTTGAAAAGCAACGATCACCTGCGAATATTTCGAAATACAAATGACGCTTGGAGACAACCATTATTAGGAGCGAATAAAAAACGCTGGAATAAGTGCATGTATGACTACTGGATGTCGCTTGGTAGAGTTGGTAGAGTGCCTGTCCCTTGTTAGCGGGGTCCCCGGTTCGAATCCCAGTGAAAGCAGAGTTAATACGCTTTTATCTGGTTTTCAAATCTGGTCTGGTCCAAATTAACGGCACTATCACTGGAGTAGTCAATCAGTGGTAGTAGTCTGACTATGGGTATCACAATGGACCAATATGGTCTAAGTGTGCTGGTGACCTAACCTAACCTGACCTAAGTGGATGTATTTTCGGCGCAGTAAGTTAGTTAAGGTTGGCAGCAGTCGCCTTTAGGCCAGACTAGGCCCGCTGTGTTACCACGCCAATCTAATTGATCATAATCCGAAAACCATTTGTTGCATTTAATAAAGCGGAAGAGATGACTAATTTTAATTCTTTAATTCTTCAAGATTGCTAAAGTAATCTGCGTTTAAGTCTTCTACGGGAGGAGAGAGCGATGAAAATTCACATAGTTTCTTCCTTCTCCTCGTCTCTCCAGATCTTGCTGAAGTCGTTCTAGGAAAGGTCTATCCGAAAGTGTGCGCTTACTTCTAAGATTCTGTTTGATCAGATTGCGTTGGCGTTTTGGACTTATAGTCCGTAATTCTTTAGCAACCAAGCACCCTGTGATAGTAAGTCATCTACGACTTGTTTAAGAAGATGTTTTGCACCATCTCCATCCAGACAGCGTTCGGAAACAGTGCCCTTTGTAGTGAATTCATCCACTTCGCAGTTCCCTGGAATGGCACGGCACTCACATAAGTTGGACATGACCATCTCATTGAGTCACATGCGGCAATTCAGGAAAGAATAAAATCGAACTGCATCCGAGGTTTGATCCCCACCTGGCTATCAGAACAGCCCGATTTTGCCAGGACAGACCTTTCTCTTATCACTACTGTTTCTGCCTGAAAGACGCGGCAGTGATTTGGTAGCCTGAATGTTTAGTTGATTATTTAGATTCTTAAAATAGACAAACTGGCCCATGCCTACGCCCATCCTTGGTCCTTCTGTGAAGATGTGCAGAGGACCACCCAGCGTCTGGTGTTCAGGAGATCGATGGGAGGAATACCCATTGATATCGAAGAGGAGCTTATTACGAGGTCAGTGTCTTTGGCACCGAAATTCGATGCAGTGAGAACAAGCAAAAATACATCGCCAGTCTAAAGTACACTTATTTGATTATTTTCTGAGAGATTCCTTCAAACAAACTCCAATAAAACCCATAAAAGTTGTCCCCACGTACTCTGTGACATTCTTCATCATTGACATATGCTCAACACTGCTCAAGCGGCCCCACTTTATGTCTCCATCCACACAGAGTCGGCTCATTTACATACCACTCCCATCCGCCTAAATCCAAGATAAGACAGAATCAGCGCTTCAAACTCTCGTCATTTCCTTCGGTCGTTTCATGGATCACTTGATTTAAGCGCCCATTGCCAGCATTATCTGCGAACAAGCGTGTACCGAGCACAATTCATCTGTGAGTCTCCATAAACCTTAGAGTACTCTCTGCACAGCACACTCATCCCAGAGTAATTCCTTAAAGATCTCGTTTCGCTTTCAATTAGAAACTCCCATTAAAGTCCTATTGAAGGGAGCACAACAACCGACGACCGACGCGAATCCACATGGCAGAGGGATCTATCGAGTTAATGCCTGAAACGTGGCTTCATTAAACTGGCTTGAAACACTCCCGACAAATCCCAACTTCTGCTCCTTCGTTTTCGTCTTCATTTCCTGGGTCGTCGTGTGTTGTTTTTTTTGGCTTCCCTCTACTCCCAGTGTGCCACATAGCGTGCATCAAAAATTCCCATTTCGCAAATCAAAGAATAATTGCCTCGCAACGCCAACAACAACAACAACAACCACAGCAACAGCGGAGGCAGAGCAGCTACAACAGCGACCAAAGGAAACAATTTATATCTCATACGCTCCAGCAAAATTGCCACTGATTGCCGCTTCTAATGGAAAAACTTCCGCCGACATCTCACCTCCGTCTCTGCGGTGGCCGTGCGTCGTCGGTGCTGCTGTCAGTCAGTGCCGCAGCCGTCGTCGACGTCAGTCTTCCATTGAATGCATAGCATTCCGAGCCGAACCAGTGCCCATACAAATCATTCCGTCAAAGTGCGTCCATGTGTATGCCGGAGCTGTCGCCGCCCGCCTTGACTATGCCAAATCTAATTCTCACAGAATAATAATGACGAATGTATCTCATTTCGCTTGGTGAGTGTCGGTTGGGTCTGAGTTTACCCGAGGATGGCAGCCCGAGTGGAGCCCTGGTCGGGCTGCCATCCGGAGCAGTGGATCCTCTTCCCCTGCGTCGTTGTCGTCGTCACCGGGCTCTCTGCAGCTCAAGGACCTATTCATGCGGCATACTTCGTTACATGCCAACTGCAAGTTACACCCAAACACGACAAAGAACTGTAATCAAAATCAAGTCTAGGCATTAAATACGCGCCACCAGTGCCAGTAGGGCCCTGCACGGCCGGCATCCACCCAGCCACCCAATGTTTCACTGCCGTCAAACATCATCTCCCACCACGACTGGGATGGCGGTGCTGCCAACCAGTCGAGATTGCCGGTTGTTTATTTAACGAGACAGCAATTGCCACAATATGCGCGGCCCTGCGCCGCACCGCGACGGGGTGCTGGAGCAGCTCCACAACGCCACGCAGCTAATGTTTATTATCCCGGATTAAGCTAAGCAGGGAAATAATAAGCAAGCGGTTCATTAAAAAAAGGTTCAATTAGAATTTTCGGCAAATGGCTTAAATCACTCCCGATGTTGCTGGGACAACCAGTGCGTTGCCATCTGGTTGCGAACGGACGGGTGTGTGTTTGCGTGTGGCCTGTGGATTCGATTCTAACCGCTCTTCTGATTCTGCTGATTTCAATCATCGCACGGCTGTGGAAGCTTCTAGATTAACGGCACCAGACATTAAAAGTTTATGACTTTCCACAAATATTTACGAGCTGAGACTGGATGTAAATTTGGCAGCAGAAAGCACTGTCAGCTTGTCAGATAAGAAGCTACGCGGTGGGTATTGAAGCCACATCGATACGTTTTCACGCTCAAGCTAGTGCCCTTTGAACGGAACGGTGTTCTTAGACGCATTCACAGCCATTGCCGGCTTTCGCGTTCAATTTCCTCATTTTGGTTAATGTAATAAAAAGTTAAATGTAAGCGAAGGTACGCTCGATTTCGTGGTTAAGGTGAGATTTTATGGACAATTTGGTTATGATCTTAACGCTGATTTTCAATTTCATTTCCTCACACCTAATCGATGATGTGCTTCGGAAAGGCATGCACATTAAGCTCTATGGTTAGGGGTCTTAGGCTTAAAGTGTGTTCAATGACTGTAGCCTATGACAAACATAGAACCCATCAACATGGGGCAATTGAGTCAAAGGCGGTGAGTCTGAAGAAGCCCACTAGGCTGCAAGTTGTAAGCAAGCTGCATCCATTGTATCACCAGAAAAGTTGATTTAGTTTGAAAAAAACGGAAGAACTGACCTTACTGACAGAAGGACCTGGGCCGCACCCAACATGCCTCTCCAACCGGCCCGATTGCTTGCCAAATGTCTCCAGTTTCGCAGACCAAGTCGGCTGAGGTCCCTCTTGTGTGTGCCACCTTGTCGTGGACGTCCTATGTTGCGTTACCCGACTGGTTCGGAGTCAAAGACCATCTTAGGCGTTGGATCCGTAGACGCCTGGCTAGGCTCATGTCACTGTACAGCCCATACAGTTCATGTTTGTATCTTTCTCTTCAAGAACCATCAAAGCAAACAGGACCAACGATTGAGCGCAGAACTTTTCGCTCAAAGGCCACGGAGGCGTATACGTAACATTTTACATCGAGACGAGAAATCAGTCTTAAGAGTTGTCAGGCAAGGCAACGGAGGCGTATACGTAACATTTTACATCGAGACGAGAAGTCAGTCTTAAGAGATGTCTGGAAAGGCAACGGAGGCGTATACGTAACATTTTACATCGAGACGAGAAGTCAGTCTTAAGAGTTGTCAGGCAAGGCCACGGAGGCGTATACGTAACATTTTACATCGAGACGAGAAATCAGTCTTAAGAGTTGTCAGGCAAGGCAACGGAGGCGTATACGTAACATTTTACATCGAGACGAGAAGTCAGTCTTAAGAGTTGTCAGGCAAGGCCACGGAGGCGTATACGTAACATTTTACATCGAGACGAGAAGTCAGTCTTAAGAGATGTCTGGAAAGGCAACGGAGGCGTATACGTAACATTTTACATCGAGACGAGAAGTCAGTCTTAAGAGATATCTGGCAAGGCCACGGAGGCGTATACGTAACATTTTACATCGAGACGAGAAGTCAGTCTTAAGAGATGTCTTGAAAGGCAACGGAGGCGTATACGTAATATTTTACATCGAGACGAGAAGTCAGTCTTAAGAGATGTCTGGAAAGGCCACGGAGGTGTATACGTAACATTTTACATCGAGACGAGAAGTCAGTCTTAAGAGATATCTGGCAAGGCAACGGAGGCGTATACGTAACATTTTACATCGAGACGAGAAGTCAGTCTTAAGAGTTGTCAGGCAAGGCAACGGAGGCGTATACGTAACATTTTACATCGAGATGAGAAGTCAGTCTTAAGAGATATCTGGCAAGGCAACGGAGGCGTATACGTAACATTTTACATCGAGACGAGAAGTCAGTCTTAAGAGATATCTGGCAAGGCCACGGAGGCGTATACGTAACATTTTACATCGAGACGAGAAGTCAGTCTTAAGAGATATCTGGCAAGGCCACGGAGGCGTATACGTAACATTTTACATCGAGACGAGAAGTCAGTCTTAAAAGTTGTCAGGCAAGGCAACGGAGGCGTATACGTAACATTTTACATCGAGACGAGAAGTCAGTCTTAAGAGTTGTCAGGCAAGGCAACGGAGGCGTATACGTAACATTTTACATCGAGATGAGAAGTCAGTCTTAAGAGATATCTGGCAAGGCCACGGAGGCGTATACGTAACATTTTACATCGAGACGAGAAGTCAGTCTTAAGAGATATCTGGCAAGGCCACGGAGGCGTATACGTAACATTTTACATCGAGACGAGAAGTCAGTCTTAAGAGTTGTCAGGCAAGGCAACGGAGGCGTATACGTAACATTTTACATCGAGATGAGAAGTCAGTCTTAAGAGATATCTGGCAAGGCCACGGAGGCGTATACGTAACATTTTACATCGAGACGAGAAGTCAGTCTTAAGAGTTGTCAGGCAAGGCAACGGAGGCGTATACGTAACATTTTACATCGAGACGAGAAGTCAGTCTTAAGAGATATCTGGCAAGGCCACGGAGGCGTATACGTAACATTTTACATCGAGACGAGAAGCCAGTCTTAAGAGATATCTGGCAAGGCCACGGAGGCGTATACGTAACATTTTACATCGAGACGAGAAGCCAGTCTTAAGAGATATCTGGCAAGGCCACGGAGGCGTATACGTAACATTTTACATCGAGACGAGAAGTCAGTCTTAAGAGATATCTGGCAAGGCAACGGAGGCGTATACGCAACATTTTACATCAAGACGAGAAGTCAGTCTTAAGAGTTGTCAGGCAAGGCCACGGAGGCGTATACGTAACATTTTACATCGAGACGAGAAGTCAGTCTTAAGAGATATCTGGCAAGGCCACGGAGGCGTATACGTAACATTTTACATCGAGACGAGAAGTCAGTCTTAAGAGATATCTGGAAAGGCCACGGAGGCGTATACGTAACGTTTTACATCCAGACGATATATATCAGCTTTTGAGATTGTGCAGGCTTCCTTGCCATAGAACAGGACAGAGATGATCAAGGTTTTGTATAATGTTAGCTTTGGTCGTTCGAGGGAACCCAATTTCCTCTTGAGCTCAAAGATATAGCGATTGGCAAGAGTTATTCTGTGGTTACTCTCGGTACTAGTATTCGAACTGCTTACTTGGGAGCCGATGAAGTGCCTATGGTGACGTTCTTGCTTAGTTTAGCCCTCATTCACCGCTAAACCCATTTTGGCCGCTTCCGTTTGAATGCCTACAAATGCCTCATTGACGGCTCGCTGTGTTCGACTAATCACGTCAATCTCATGCTCAGTTGTACGGATTTCTGGAAAATTGTGCGTCTTATGTTGGCGAGTGAGTTTTGCACGATCTTCTCAAGGATGACATTAAGGATGTCACATGACAGCGCATCGCCTTGTCTAAATCCCTTTTTGACATTGAAGGTCTCGGTGAGTTCGTTACCGACCTTGATGGAGCAGCGAGAGTTCTCCATCGTTATCCTCAACAACCTCACAAGTTTGGCAGGAATGTCAAAACTAGACATGGCGTTGCGTTTCTTTGCACGCGTCATATGCGGCCTTTCAATCGGCGCATAGGTTTTTCTTATATGGTTTGCGCCAATGGATTTGGAATCTTCTTCAAGATGCTTATAGCCCGTGCTACCAGCATGAACGATTCAACGGATATTATTCTCCTTTTTCCTCGTGCCTACGTCCTTCTACCACTCTCCCCGCCTAACTGCCGTTAAGTATTACTTCGCGGGGTTGGTTAGCATATCACACTTTGTGATCTATATTTGCCAATTAGGCTTTTCTTTCTCTTTCGAGCATTCTTAACTCGATCTGCACGCTCACTGTAAAGGAGCAGATCACCAGCCATTTTTCAGCTGACTCCGTCATATGTCCAACTAGGAGCTCCGGAGTTGATAAACTTCCTCTAGCCACGGCAAAGCGTCTGCAATGCGTCTTTAGCTTCGCCCGCGCTTTATGGACAAGTGGGTGAGCTGTCGTGACCGAATCTGTGGAGGTATTTCTGGTAACCTTCATGACCCGACAAGAACTGCGTGAGGTGGTAGCTGCAGTTCCCGTGAGCTCTCGTTGTCCAAGCTTCTATTCTGGGTATCAATTTATGGTTCCATCCGTCTCTGGTTGTGGTGTCCCACCTGGCTTGACACAGTGGCATTGATGTTTCCCTTTCTTCATTCTTCAGACATCTTGTGCTAGTCTCCGCGTGATTTGCAGGTCTTCGTATGTAGATCCTTTGCATTTCGGTGGCGAGAATGTGGATCGGGACCATACCCGCAATGACACAGGCTGTTTCGTACGAAATTGTTCGGAAACCGCTGATTGCTTGTTGCTTGCATGGTCGCCAGGGCCCCCGCCCATACTGGTGCAGCGTTAAGAAGGATTAAGCTTACCACTGTGGAAAGCAGGATCCTTCTCGCATATCCAGGTCCTCTGCCTGCATACTCTCTGATTTTTTTGATTACGTGTTGCGACGTATAGGTTGTGTGTATCAATTGATTTTTCTTGCGTCTTTCCAGGATTTTCCGTAGTGTATTGAGTTGGTCCATGGTGGTCTTATCCGGCCTAAAATAATACTAATAAGCACCTGTCAGGTTATTCACGAATGGTTTCAGGCGCTCACACTAAACGCCAGATAAAATCTTATAAGTGATGTTTGGGAGACATAGCGCTAGGTAGTGGCGCAATTGAATGAGGGGAGACGGAGGTCTTTTCTCTCATCGTCCATTGTGTGGAGTGGAACATTCTGTCTGCAAGCAGTATTGGATTCTTCCTCGCGGTTTAACAGTCCATAGAAGTGATCTTTCCAGATTCTCAGTATCGATTGCGACAAGCCTCTCCTAGAAGTTCTCAACTTTTCTCCCGGCACGCTTCTGTCAGAGTTGTTTTACCCGTTGGTAGAACTTTCGGACGTCATTCCTGCCGTAGCAACTCTCCATCAACTCAATCACGCGCTTCTTCTACTTTTTCGTTTTACTTCTGAGAAGCCGGGTCTCTTTCCTTCGTCTTTGTTCGTAGATCTCACGACCAGTTCTCGTTGTTCATTACAACGTTGCTTTATAGGCTTCCAGCCTCGATGCATGTGCCTACATTCACTCGCTTGGCATATCGTTGATTAGCTTCTCCGCCGCCATCCTCAAATAGAGACTTTATTCTGTTTGCATGGATTTTGTATTCCGCTTTCATTGTAATTTATTAATATGAAAAAAATTCTTGTATTTATACATAAGCGAATAAATTATTCATGACAGCATGGCTGTTGACCACGGAAATCAAATAATAAATAATTCAGATACTGCTGAAATAACAAAGGATTACCACTCGCGGATTACATGTCTCGCCGCGCAACTGTGACTCGCAGAGTCTTAATTAAATTAATTGAATAAAAATGTCCTCAAATATGAATGCGTGCATTTCATATTTCATTCAGAGAAACTGACTGATAAATTAAATTTCTGCCCCTTCCAGCTGGGTGTTAAAACGCGAGGGTTTGGGGGAATGCATTATTGCTCGGGTAAATTCCAAGCATATTCTACTTGAATCTAGTCAACTGTATTCATGTTCAAGATGGTAAGTCCAGCAACGTACGAACCTAGATTTTGACAAAACTGAGTCAACTCAAAAGGTTGTTTGCTAAGACTCTCAGCCTGAGAGTGAAGGTAATCGCAGGGAAAACTTACACCAGAATGTGTAATTCAGAGCCAACAAGAAAACTGAACAAGCAAGGCAAATGTCAAAAGTTGTACAGAAGTAGCAGTTTAGTAGCAGTTGTACAGTGGCTAGCAAAACTGGATACATCATTTTAGTTTTTGTGGTTTTTCATCAAAAAAATTGTTTCTTTCAGACGGATTTGTTTTCTCCATAAGGATAGGGGGATCGCTTTGTATAAGGATAAGCTTTGCTCGGGTCTATTCGGTTCGGCCATACGTTTTCTGATCAACAGTAGGAATCGTACCATTTCTAGCTTCTTCGAGGATATTCCAGTTCAGACATGTTTGAACGAATTTGATGTTTGCTTACGACGCTGTTTAACTCGAAACATTCTTTTGAATAAATACGATGAAAAAATACAGTTCTTCTTTATTTAAGAACAGTCTCATCGGAAATGGGAAGCGCTGTGTATTCCCTGGCAATTTTTACCTCATTACAAATTTTGCAATTGCAGTCTACCAGCATACCCTAAAGTTCTTACCGCACGTCTGCACACAAATCGATGGATGGTCCTCACAGAGGAATCGAAGGTGGGTGAAGGAGTGTGTGTGGAGGTCTACTCTAAGAATCTGAATTTTCAACTGTCATTCAGACTACCTTGTCATTGCAGCATCTTTCAGGTGGAGACTATAGCGATTAGAGAAGCTCTGTCATGGCTAAGAAATATTGTAATATTAGATACAGCTATTGTCATCTGTTCGGACAGTGAGGCCCCGATCAGTTCTCTAAGTGGAGTCTCTCTCTAAGTGGAGCTTCCCTCAATTGTCTTGTCGAAAATGCGTGCCTATGGTATCGATGAATCAGAAATTATCTTATGAATAGTTCAATTCAAGTTATTTTGGATGGGTTCATGCGTGATATAAACCGAATAAATGCTGGTTTTCCTCAAGGCTCAGTTCTGTCTCCGATACTCTTTCTCATTTTTATTATAGATCTCTTGTCTGCTACTTCTTATTCAATACATTTCTTCGCTGATGACAGCACCCTCAGCTTTTCATATTCGTAGACTCACGACCAAGACTCACGTATTGGAACGGCAGCGTATGTTAAGCTCATTGAATTCCGATCTTGACAGTATAGTTAACAATCGAGTGGAATTCAATGCTTCAAAAACTCAATGCTGTCTACTTTCACTCAAGCGAACCCTTGTTAATCAGCCATTATCCATGAATGGCGCTCGTGTCGATGAAACCGGAAAACTTACCATCCTTGGTATGTGTATCAGCACAACACTTAGTTGGAACGATCACATATTTGAGGTCGCCGCGAAATGTCTAGGTTTCCTTAATCAAAAAAATGCAAAAAATATTTCACCCTCCCTGATTTGGCTTTAATATATAAGGCGTACATCCGCCCCAAGCTTGAGTACAACGCTCAAATCTAGTCTGATGCCCCCAAGACCAACCTGCACCTACTAGATAGTCTCCAAAAGCGAGCGATGAAACTAATAGCAGACAATAGCTGTGTTTTTTTGCAAGCGTATATACGCTTAAATTATAAGTACACAAAAAAACGATCTTCGGCGCTTAATAATTCATCATAAAATCTTGGCAGCATCGACGATATTTATGACATTTGCTAAGCAGTTAGGAAGTGAAAGGGGACGGTTGATCTTTGATGGTTACAATCTTCGTTCTGTGACTGTGTAGCGTGACCATCACTTTTAGAGCAAAGCACTTAATAATTATAAAATAAAAAAAATTTTCATCAAATGAAAAGAATCGTTTACGAAATCTAAAAGGAATGTATAGCAGAGACACACTGGGTATAGCAAAAGTTGCATACTTATGGATGGCAAAACAATTAAAAATGTTCTAATACATCAACCACAGCTGCAAATGTAAACCGCGTACAACAACCTAAACAATGAATGAGTAAATTAAGGAATGAACACACAGAAAATAATGGTTGGAAGCCTTGTTTTAATCCGCGCTTAATGTATAAATATTAATATTTATAAGTAACTTAATGGGGTAGAGTATTTGTTGTTTGTATATTTTACATGCAAATTGATTTTTCTTCTCCTGATGGCGCTACAGTCCGGGGTGGACTTGGGCGTCAACCAGTAAGCCTCTCCAGCCGGCACGATCTTCAGCCAGCTGTCTCCAACTGCGCAAACCAAGTTGATTGAGGTCCTTCTCCACCTGGGTGCGCCATTGGTTCCATGGGCTTCCTCTATTGCGTTGTCCCACTGGTTCGGTGGCAAATACTTTTCGGGCTGGAGCAGTGTTGTCCATGCGCTCTACATGGTCCAGCCATTTTAGACGTTGAATCCGTAGACGCCTGACTAGGCTCATGCCGCTGTACAACCCGTACAGTTCGAAGTTGAATCTTCTTCTCCAATAAGCGTATATACGCTTGCAAAACGTACCGTCTCTTCTTTGTCCATGTTTTGCTCAAGTGAGCTAGCCAACTGCATTCCTCCTCTCCATGAATTCATCCGCAGGATATGCCCATCAGTATACCCTTAAACCTACTTTCAGACGCACAGTTAAATTCAGAGACCCGTTCTTCAGGCGGACTGCACGAATATGGCATGCTTCTCGCAGCCTAATACTTCCCACAGACTACAGCCCGCAGATATTTAAGACCCATGTGCACAGGTACCTCCTCTCCCTTTCTCACTCTATACCTTCGGCCCGTGCTGTGTCTTGACTCCGGACACATAAGGGTATTAGAAATCCCTTGAGCACGCGCAAATTATAAAAAAAATATCCGCATGTCTTTTAACGAGATGGCCAGCATCCAACTCTTGTGGGTACAGTGACACACTGACATCCCACAGAATTGCGAAGCAGACGAACTCGCTAGAAAGGGCACCACCTCAACACTCTTTCTGTCGCTGCTACAAAACTTCTCCTAAAGTTTGGAATGTTCACTCCCACCAAACGTGGATGCCTCATCACAAAGCCATTTTGGCCTAAAACGCTCACGTGACCTGGTCAGAATGAATAGGCCGAATCTTAAAACTCTCATCGGCGTCACAACCGGCCACTGTGTCTTTGGCACTCACGCCTACAGTCTATGTACACCATATAACGATTTCTGCAGACGCTGCAGGGATGAAGAGGAAGAAGAAACCATTGCACACTTTCTTTGAAATTGCAGTGCCCTCTCATCCCGCAGATCGCCCCATATTACAACGACTTGGCGGAACTAAGTAATACTCGCATTAGTCATATTCATTGCTTGATTATATTTTCAGAAGCTTAGCGAATTGAAATCTACTAGATCTTTTTGGTAGCACAACGGGCCTACTTTCGCCTAAATGTGGCAACCCTTTTCTTAAGGATATCAAATCATGGAAATCGTCAAGTCCATCATGTAATCACGGTGTTGATTGTGTAGGAGCTAAATCTAGCATAGAAAGGCTTTTGGAGCCATTTTAATGAGACTGGGTAGGAAACGAGTTAATGCAAGAAACATGATGGACAATTACTCCACATACGATTCACTGGTCAACTGCACCCATACATCAAGCGGATGCACTAGTTACGAAAACTTCAAGCGAAAACGGTTGTGACGTGGTGAGCCGTCGGAAACGCTGGCCAAGACAGGATTGACAGCTAGGAAGGATTTGCTGCGTGTTTGGTGGGATTGGGAAGGAGTAAACTGCCACTTCTCTGCGCCATAAATAGGATCAATTGTACCAATTTTCAACAATTGTTCACTTTCATTTGAGAAATATGAATGAGCTAAGACTACGTAATTTTCTGACAGCAAGAGCTCAAAATTCTCTTGTTCATAAATGGTTTAGAATCTTTAATCAGCTCCCAAACATAGTCAAGTGTGAGACAAATTTTAATGTCTTTAAAAAAAGTTTAATTAAATTTGTAAGGCTGAACTATTGAACTTTAAGTTGTAAAAATATTGTTAATTGTAACCAAAGCCATAGAATGGGCCAACAAAGTATTATTATTTTATATCTTTGGCCAACAGGCGATGTTATCAGAACGATAGTGACTCGCACGAAGCTCCGCGAACTTGGTTTGGAGGTTCTTTTGTAACCATCTTATAGCCCTGACTTGGGGCCACCTGCCGATGGGAACCGATTTTCCTGGTTAAAGTGACTGATGAGAGAATTTTGAAGAACGGCCCAGCCCCGGTTGTTTGCCGGCTTCCTTGAGAAAAGCACAATGGAATTACCTTCAAATTGGCAACGCGCACAAAACTTCGCATGAACCATTCACGGCGAATGACCCTCTTTGTTTCGGCATAAAGCACACGTCAGTACTTTCAATGAACGCCATCGCCATGTCCCAAAAACATCAAATCAATGATGTAACACTATGATACTGGACCTCACTCCGTAACCGAAACAATTTCCTCTGAAATTTGGCGTCGTCGTACACGTGCACTCCCAGAACCCACATCAAATTATCGATTAATTCCCAGAAAATACCACTTGATGAAATGCCCAACACCACCCTTCTCCGGTGGCACCGAATTCACATTCGAGTTGTTGTCACCCTCAGCAGCACAAGAACAAGAATGATGGTACCTAATGAACGTCTTCATTTGGACGACGCCCAGCTCTGGTCCTGTCACAGCGACTGTCTGTAAGTGCCTTCCCATGTCCAATCATCAAAAAGTTAATTTGGCATATGCTTCATGAAGACAAAAAGTGCTCTCATATTTCAATTCAAACAGAAATCCATACCCATGCCCCCGCAGCTGGCTGACCAGCCAGTGGCCGAGGGTGGCGGTGTGCGCAGTGTGCATCCTTGAGACGAAAAACCCAGCAAATCATCCTTAGTCTCAGCGTAAGCTATTGGTATCCAACGCAGTAAAATGAATGAAATGTGCCACAAATACACTCATGCCAGGGGAAGCGCAAAGGGACGAAGAAATATTGTCCAAATGAAAAATAACGATCCCCAGCTCGTTGCAACTATATCTGTTCCTTCGTTTCCCTCGGCTCTCGAGGGGAGTGGCAGAGGGCATTCAGGCTCTCCCCCCAGTTCCGAGCGACTGAGTCGAGGATTCTCAGGAATGCCATCTTATGTTAGTCCTTTTCATTGTTCTGGGAGCCCAACAACCACTCCAACCACTCGAGTCAATTCCATTCTTCGAGCACGACAACATTGAAAACGAGCTTGACCCTTAGGATGAAGATGTGTGTAGCTACTTGCTGCGATTGGATACCAGCATCCGCGACGAGTGTGTGTAGCCACTGCCCCCCAGGGGATTGCACACCCACATCCAGATTGAATGCTACTCCGGACCATAGATAAAGGATATGCTCCATGTTATTAAAAGTAATTTCTTCGAGGACTCGATCGCATGGGAAGGGCACGCAAGCAGTTGTGACCTATTTTTCGGAAAACTCTGGTACAGTTTACTCTTGATGTCATCATCAGGGCTGAATATAACCGTCATCAGCTACGTGAACTATCCGTCGCTGCAAACAACAGAACTCAATTTCGGGCAGGATATCTGTTCGCCCTTTGTGATCGGGTTGAATGGCCGCACACCGGCCTATCGCCCTCCAGCCAGCCATCCCAGCGAGGCATTCAGTCGTTGTCCTGGCAAACTATCTGGGCCAACTAATTTACTATGTAAATTAAATGGCAGCCAAGTGAACAAGCTCTCATTCAATTTGCCAACGCGCGGGATGGGGCGGGTGGCGCCGGCAGAGGCAGCAGCGCGGGCGAGTGGTGTCGCTGGCGATGGTGGTGGGTCTCGAATTTGTTGCCACGGCAAAAGTTACAAAATTTTGGACGAAGTGTTGGCTTTAATTGAAAACTATTCAACCTGGCAGACGGGAGAGGGGGGCCCAGCAGTGGCACTGTGGAGGAGGCGCTCAGGTATGCTGCGAACTAGATAACGGGTGGATGAATTTTTAACCAGATTTGTGGGTAGAACTTGGAAGCGAGCTCAGATCACTGGCCTGGCCTGGTCGGGACTGGGTTGGGCTTGGGCACCGTGCGGCAGGAGTTTGCTTTTTGATTGTTTTCTAGGGTCGCCGACGGTGTCACTGCTGGAGACATGGGTTGAATGTAAGCTGGGAGTGGCGACATGTGTTCGGCTGCCTTTTGTCTCGTGTGAAAATTGAAAAGCATTCTCTTGATGAGAGATGGTGAGATGTTTTCGTTTTCGTGGCCCGGGCCGAATGAGTCCTTTTAACGGGGCGAGAAGGCTTTAATGTTTGTTTTCTTTTGCGGACTGAAAGGTGGCCTTGCCAACGGATTATTGGCCGTGGATTCTTTTTTTGGAGCCAATGGTGTTGACCTTCTCGCATAAAGGAACGGCTTTGTGATCTAATCGTGGGATGGAGGCAGTGTTGGTCATTGCTTGTTATTGTGCTTGGAGAACATGTGTCGCCCTTTGTTTTCTGAGTTCCCTGTTGGGTGTGGGAGGTCGTGGAAATTTAGACTTTCGAGAGGAGTTTGTTGTCTTTGACATCCCAGTGAAGGACTTTGTCGTGTGATGACGCGATGAAGGAGTTTGATAATACTGCGGCCCTTTGATCAGAAGAAAGTCGTCAATGATTGTAGGAAGAAATTCTATTCACTGCCAAAGGCCTTAAACTTGTCAAGCTATCTCTGGTGTGATGGGATAAGGCAACGCACGACATTTATAATAACGCACATATCTCTCTCTTGCCGTCTTGACCGCCGCGGCGCACAGGGGTGTGAATGCGGAAAAAGATATTCAGAGAGAGTCATATGTAGTCTTTTAGTGTTATTTTTAAGCTCTTTTAGGTAACCCGGGGTTATGATTTCAAACTATTTTTTAATAAATTTACTATAATAAATAATTTACGAGCCCTCTAAGTTCAAAAAAAACATTTATTCAAGTTGCAACAAAAGTGTACACGTCTTTCCCCAAGCATCTTACAATAAATTCTTTATCCTTACATACACTTTTATTGGTATATTCTTGGCTATCTAAAATACAAATAAATCTTTAGTGAAGCCTTAGAAAAGTAGACTCTAACATAAGTACTAAAAAAAGCTGTGATGAATAACTTTTGAGTTTTAAAATTATCCAAGCCAAGCTACACGTAGTGACTTATATCAACAGTAGTTGAAGAGCGTGTCGATTGGCTTAGGTGAGTTTTATGTGACTGCCACAACTGAAGCAGTTCTGGCGCACTCAGGTCCTGATTGGATCCATTGTGATATCACTAATCGGCAGCTTAAGTGCCGGTTCTTTTTTGAGCATTAACTAAAACACCTTAAGATACCTACTGGTATGCTAGTGGCATATCCTGGATGATGTACTCCTTTGCTGGGTTACAGCCAATTAGTATCTTTTTACTAGTATACTTTCTTCTTCCTCTTCGTCCCTACAACTCCTACAAAAGTCATTGTAGGGCGTTCCCATTCTCCTTGCGTGTGTGCTGAATAGGCAATGACCAGTAATACTGCCAACACACTGCTACACTGCTGATTTCCTTTCTGTGTAGATTTAGGAATGTGCTTGTTTTTTTGGGATTTATTGAAGGCAAGCCTTCAGCCTTCAAATCCTACAAGTACCTAATTCCATCCAACTCCGATTGGCGGCGTTGATGTCATCTGTATATAACAAAGTTTTTATTAATTAAAGAGAGGGGTATGGGGTGTCCTGATTACTTGGTGTATCCAGAGCCTTGATGGCCGCCTGACTGTCTATATATATAACGATATATAGCCCATCCATCGTTTTCATTAACAGTAAGCGGACAGCCTCCTGGATAGATTTCACTTCTCCCTTGAATATCCTAAAGTGGTCGCATAATCGACGGGATAGAGAGAAAGATACTTCCTGCGACGACGCCTGTCGTACGACAGGAAGAATAAGGAGTGGCATCGAAAAAATTTACCCACCAAAAACTTAAGAAAAACTACAATAAGAGTAGACCTTAAAACATTAGAAAAACTTAGAGGCATTTACTTCATATATCCGAAAAAATTATCAAAAAGAAATATTTATCCTTAACAATGTTTTTTTCTTATTTTTTTCAGGAACACTTTCCATCATTTTTTTGTATGGTTCCATCTGTCACTTGTTATAGCTATTTTTTCCAACAATTCCTTCAGTGTATTGACGGCTTATTATTTTTTTTTACCAAGAACCAGTATCTTTCAATTGCCCTAAGTTCTGTCGAATTCAGGTGCTTGGTCTCTCTTGAGACCACCGAAACGTTGCTTAGCTCATGTCAATCCATCGCTCTTTTTCTATAGTGACATGACGCAACATCAAGCTAAAATAAGGGGAGTTCTCGGTGAGTTTTGTGTAAAGGCCTTAAGCGCCTCTGCAGGCTCTCATTTACATAAATTTTGCCATTTATGGAGCTAGTCGTGATGAAAATTTTACTTCTGAGACCGTAAGAACAAACTGCTTGCAAAACAAGGAATTTTTTTTGGAAATTTCGCTATAGGTTGGCTTCGAAACTTTGTTTCAACATTTCCTGCCCAACCTGCCCTTCAGGATGAATGAAATCAGCAAAAACATACGATTCATCGTCCATTAAGATGAATGAAAATTTGGTCAAAAATTTGATTGCAAAAGTTATTCCCGTTTGTTCGCAACAATTTTTTTTGCGTTCTGATCGGGAACCTTTTGGGCTTTATATGTTTTGAAGCCCGTAATTCTCTTTACTTTATCAAATGTAACATTCTGCTTTTTTTGCCAAATGACGTTCAGAAATGTTCGGATTTTGTTCAAGAAGGCTACAAATCTTCTTGACCTTTTCTGAGTGTCCAGTAATTAATTTCGACCCACACCGAAACGAGTTTCTGGACAGTCAAGTGTCACTCTAGCGCAAGGTCAGTCTTTGAAAATGTATGGTATAGATTTAGAATATTATTAGGTGCTTTAGACTAGGGAAACCCGGCGCACTTTTTATCAACGTAAAAGATGGACAAAACAAAAACGTTTCATCACGTTTCATTGTGCAAAATAAAAAAAATAAAAATAATAGTTCGAATTCCCTCTATGACTAGTAATATTTTTCATAGAGCTATAGTTATAGTAGTTTTTCCATTTTTCTTGATAATAAATGAATAATACGGATCAGCGAGCCCCACAGGCGGACCAGTAGGGATACAGTAAAACTTTGGCCATACAAAATGTGTTCGATATATATCATGTTTTCATGTGTTTGATTGTTTATATATTCAACGGCAGTTTTAGTGGAGAATGTGCAATTCGACCACCCTTTAACAATATAGGTACAATACCAGAAGATGCCGGTGTCCGGTGTGAATTCTATTTCCGGAGAGGAATTGAAACGACGCACTCTACGCAAAAAGATATTTTGATTAGAAATTTACAAGCATGTATCAATCATTGGTTCTAATCTTAAAATTAAATATTTCACTGATATTCAATCCGAGTGGTATTTTGGTATTTCAATCTTAAGTGAAACCCCACTGTGGCCAGATTTCAATTAAATTTATTGTGTAATTATAAGTGTACATGTATGTAATATCCTTTTTTTTATATATGTATATGTGAAATATTTTAAAAACGTCGGTTAACGCTTTTTAAATTACGCTGCTTAACTGGAGTGGATTTTTTTTGTTTTGTTTGACTTCTAAAATTTGAAATTTCCAATACGTCTTGCTTTTACATGACCATAAATAAGGCGAATGGAAAAGCATTGGGATTGTTCAGAATTGACTTTAAATATCCAGTCAGTTCACATACGGAAAATTATGAGTATCATGGTCACGTGTACTTAAATTGTTAATTCTGTTTATTTACAACAAAACAAAAAATGTAGTTTACGAAAGGCCTCTGCGATAATTTAAGTAAAAATATAGCTCTAATTAAGAAGAAGATATAAAATAAATATAGGAAAACCAGTGCTTTTTATTCTTATATTAATGGGATCTGCCCGCGAAGCAGGCACAGGGTCTATTAGTTTCGTATAAAAATAACGTATTTTTAAGTAAAAAAAGCTATTTGCTAATGCCGACTTTTTTTTTACAGTAAATTTTTTTTTTTAAATTATATTTTATTTCCTACACTAAGATTTTGTTGTCTTTTATTTATTAAAAAATAGTTAGAATCGTTAGAAAAACGAAGAAGCTATTTCAAACTTTTTGTTCCTTTCCTCCATGCACATTATTTCCTGCGGGTAGAGGGTAGGTTTGGGCTCAAGGGGCAATTGAGTAGTCTAGTCCTCTCTCGAAGGACCAAGTTAACATTATATAACACCTTGATCATCCCTGCCCTGCTCTATGGTGCGGAAGCATGTACAATCACAAAAGCGGATGAAGAAGCACTTGGTCTTTTCGAGAGAAAAGTTCTGCGTTCAATCTTTGGTCCTGTTTGCGTTCATGGTTCTTGGAGAAGAAAATTCAACCACGAACTGTACGGGCTGTACAGCGGCATGAGCCTAGTTAGGTGTCATCCCGAAGAGTCTTCGACTCCGAACCAGTGGGACAACGGAATAAAGGACGCCCACGGAACCGATTGCGCACCCAGTTGGAGAAGGACCTCAACCAACTTGGTGTGCGCAGTTGGAGACAGCTGGCAAAAGATCGTGCCGGCTGGAGAGTCTTATTAGTTGAGGCCCAGGTCCACCCCGGACTGTAGCGCCTCCTGAAGAAGAAGAGGAATAAGAGCGTTACCCAAATTTGAACCAAATACGTATCATACCAATCTCGACACGTGTTCCGTTAAGAATAAGATCCGTTGAATAATTGAGACTTCACTGACTTTTTTCCGCTCTCCCATAAAAACCAAACCACTGTGCGATGAAGTGAGTCGGTACTTCGACTCCTACGCTGGAGGTACCAGGACTGTCATCGCGTAACTTTTATGAGGATCGTCGTTCAAACAATTGTATTAAACGACGTCATCAAAAGATTGGTTGTGTAAAACTACAATCGAATAATCCAGTCGTGTCATCAATCGTTTAAATAGTAGGCAGTTTGAGAACCACTAAACACGTTAAATGTCATATAGAAAACAGGAATTTATGCTGTCACTTTTAAAATTCGTTTGTGAATCCTGAAATGGGGAAAAATTACATGCCAAGAACCACACATGGCCGTCTGTCTATTAACAAGCTGTGGGCAGATTTGGCTCATAAACTGAATGCCATTGGGCTACCCAATAAGTCTCTACCTGCTAGGAGGAAAGGAAATGCATAATATGAATAATACAAATTCAAGATTAATTTGTTTTAGGTATGGATAGATTTCAAATATGGATCAAAAAAGAAATAGCCAAAATTTGATTTCATTAAAAAAAAACGGGAGTGGGCCATCTGATAAAATTCCAACATCCGAGCTGGAGGAAAAAGCAATTCAGATTGCTTCAGTTCGAATTGCTATGGTGCGGTCGAAGTGCAAGGAGAACCGAACAGAGCGAACTGTGAGACGGATGAAGATGCGAACCAACCATTTGTAGCAACCTGCAGCTATCACCTTCAAGGTAACACTCAAGGAATATATGTTGACCTTGAGGCGTTCCTTGGGCTTACCGTTTCCAGCACTAGCACAAACGCCACTTTTGATAAGGGAAAACGTCGAATAAAACCAAAATGCAAAATAAAATTTAACCAGTTTATTGTTTAAAAATAATAATATTTTTTCTTTTTCGCGGAAAGTGAAAGAGGATCCACTACATCTCGAAGCATCCTTCGCTTTCGCAATAGTCCAACCGAATTTTCAAATTCTTCGTCAACGAAAAACAACACATTGTAATGCCGACGCATTTTTTTCGATTTTTACTAAACAATTCAAAAACGAAAATAAACTTTGACAGTTCTATGAGTTATACCAGAAATGATGTATTACAGAGATAGCCGACTTCACAGCTGATTGCTCCCTAGTCCATCGACGAATTTGTGTGCCTTTTTGACGGATATTCATGAATTTTTGACGGTTATTCACGAAATAACGTAAATTATAAAAAACAGTTGTCAAAAATCTTAAGGGGCAAGAGAGGTAGAAGTCGGGCATCTCTGTAATACTTCATTTCTGAGTTATACGAACAATAGTGAGTCGTGAAAAACGACGTCGACTAGACGACTCAATAATCTTAGCGTTACACGAAGTAATACAATCAAAAGGACAAAAGGACGTCGGCGGACGATTATAGTCTTACACAATGAGAGTCCATTTTCAATCCCTGCCACTAATGACTTTCTTAATGTCAAAGCACCGCTTTGTAGCCACTGCCTGTGCTCACACTGCCGCTCGAAGTTGGCATAAAAATGGAAGGAAAGGCAAAATGGAACAATAGCATAGACACCACAATTGAGTCCTTTTGAAACTAGCCCCTGGTCCAGCTCGGATTGACACGCCGCCCATATTTTACTATTGTCTCTCTTGTCCTTGTCTACAAACTTGCATTCGCTGTCAATTAACCTGGTTTCGTAATCAAACTCATCCGACCACGTGTGTCCTTGACCGGAGATACGATCTTTTGGTCGGAAGATATTCAACCAAGGACACACGGCAAACACATTCACGGTGGATGTGTTGCCATATCAGTGGCTTTTGCGGTTTTCTTGATAATTTTAATTACTGCCCTGCCTTTGACAAGCCGAGCGCACAGCGCAACCACAAGCCGCTGAGCGCATAATGAACATTCTGTGCGAAAGATGGTATTTGTTTTGTGGTCTGCACGGTTGCAATTAACTCCTTCCTTGCTAAGGACTTATTCTTTCCCAGTTCCAGCGCCGCTCGGCAATGAATGCTCCGCATGCAGCCAACCGTGAATGTGATTAGATTCCATTCATGTTGCATGAAAAGCCAATAAACCCTCTTTGAGACTTTGCGATAAGTCTATCGAATCCGAAAAGACCTCTCCTTTCACTGATTGAAATTGATACAAAGACGAAGGTAATAACCAAATCCCTATCGGATATCCCGAATCCCATCGGCGAACGGGAATAATCTATTATCCAGAGATAAAAAGAGAAATTGCCTTTTGACGCGCCATAGACGCCATCAATGAGTCCAATTAACCATCCCGCAATCTGTCCATTTGCCAGTCGATCAGTCATTTTTTGCGCGCCCAATTCAATGGGTCCACCCACCGCAGTTGTTCGAGTCCGTGAGTCTCCGAATATCTGAATTCCTGAATCACCCCAGATAGCCTTAGAGTCGAGGGAGCGCCTGTCGCCTGTTCAAGCGACAAAGATCGCAAGTATATCCATCGACTGTTCAGACTCACTTAGGCGGAAAGGTCAAGCGGACGGTCGATTTCAAAAGAATAATTTATGAAAAATTGTTTGCCTCTTCCCCCAGCTCCTCAACGACTGGCCGTCTGCGGGTGGAGTTCCCCCGCGGTGGTGGGTGGTTACCTAAATGAAATATTTTCCTGTATCTGATGGTTTGAATGCTTGAATACTACGCCATTATTTGCGTTTCATTAATCCTCATTAGGCAGACTTCTCCAGGACCACCCTGCAGTCTCCCGCTCATCTTTATCCTCTTTTCACTGCACCCCCTCCCCACATTTTGACGTCATCCCCCGAACGTGGCCCTCCGCCACGAGCTTATCCGAGAGAGAGGGAGAGCCCAAATTCACTGAAGCTGCTTCATTTATCCCGTACAGTTGCAATTAATCATTTTTCACTCCTTTTCCTGTTCGCCACCCCGTCCCAGGACCGTGCGCGGAGGCGGGAGTTGGAGAGATATCTTTTCAGGAGGATAACATTTTTGTCAGCTTACATAACTGCAAATAATAAATTACATCTAGTGGATGAGCACTGCAAGGATAAGAGGACTGGGACTGGAAGGAGGCGGAGAAGAGGCACTTCTAAGACACGCTGGCAACCTAGGAATCAATATCGAGGCGGCAATGGGATATATCACCGGCGAGTGAGCGGCGCGGCGGGGTGTCGGGCCGAGGGATGTGTTTCCATTAAGCGTAGGAGTAGACACACACACACACACGCAAGAGTGTATAAGTGAGTGGCGCTTGCGAGTCGGGAAAGTTCCATTTTCTTCTCAGCTCGTCGTCTGTGGCGTGTCCTGTTCCGTTTCAATGTTTTTATTTTTTTGTTTGTATTCCTTTTTTTCGTGGTTGCCAAGGATTTGCCCTGCTCTGACTTGTGTGCGAGGGATAATAACGACTTCGTTCGCTTGGATCACTGCTGCGACGTCGACTGTGTGTGGGTGAGGGGCTCTATGTGCTTCATGTGTTTCGCTATTGTGTCCCGGTCATGTCGGCATACTGGCCTGGAGGGAGAGTGGGAAATCGGTTAAGCGAGCGAGAGAGAGAAAGAAACAAAAATTGATACTCGACCGTAACAAAAGAAGATAAAAGCATTCGGAGAACGGACAAAAGGATATCCTGGAGATAGAGCGCGCCGCCAGCTGGGGTGGAGGGCGATTGAGACAATAACCGTTGCAATAACAATTAATGCAGAGTCAAATTTTTCTATTGACCTAACGGCAGCCGTGACGGTGATGACCGAAGGATGCCTATCGATGGGGTGGGGGTGACGGCGCCGCTGTTGCCTTGATGAGTGCACGTAGGCATTGATTTGTGATTTGAAGACATTCGGGTGTTTGAGGGAGGAAATGGAATAATCTTATGTGTTCCAATGGACATCCGGATGTGAAGTGAGGAAGTCAGGCGAAGAGATTTATTGAAGAAGCGGACGAGAGGATTTGTGTCAGAGTGGAGTGGAGGGTGGATGTGAGGCGACGCTCCTTGCCGAGGAAACATAGAGTGGAGAATGGGAATTGAGGATGAGGCAATGGGATTTATGAAGAAAACTCATAAATATTTGAATTTTGATCAAGAAGATTTCGAGAGTAGCTATGTGAGGTCTTCAACTTGAGGTGAAATGGGGATTTGATGTGTTCTAAAGCGGGCTTTGAAGTTTAACAAAGAGGACGTCTTCACTTCCTTGTTAGGCATTCTTACTTTTGGTCGACAGTGGTCAAGCTCATGAAACCAAGTTTACGAAGTCAGTGCTGCCATCCGAAGTTCAAGTGAAGAAAAAATGAAGTTCCGATATGCGGACCAGTCGTTACAGATACACGGGCCTTCCCATTAATACTCGGAAGCAGGTTAGACGGGTCGGAGTTTCCTAAGCACAGTCTCGAAGAGGCTATGTCAATTAAGTTTCAAGGTCCCACAGTCTCGGAGAGTCTATGTACCGTGAGGTGTTAGACAAATAAGACAAAATCTTTGCCGGGCTAGATTGATGAAATGAAGAGTTCTATTCTGATAGACAACATCGGCTAAAGCTATTACGGTCGACGGGTTTTCTGGCAATCCAGCTATGGAGAATATAAACTTGACAGATGCACCTGAACTCGTTACTATTCAATAATCAAAAGAAAGCCTAACAGAAATTTGGTAGTGACCGGAGGAACTTTATGGGCTGGTGGCTACGAAAGCTAGTGGGGTTGCAGTAAGATGAGTCCTGTAGCTAGGGGTGGTTAGTGGCTAGGTAGCCTAGTGGCTATGGGGGCTCATGGCTAGGTGGGCTAGATGGGCTCTTGGTAGGTAAGCTAGGGGACTAGGGCCTAGGGAGCTAGATGCTAGGTGTATGGGGGACCTATTGATGCTAGTGGCTGGGGCAACTATTAACTAGTGGCTTTTGGTTAGTGATTAGATGGGCTGGTGGCTCGTTGCTAGAAGTGCTTGCTAGGGGAGCTATTGGGCAGGTGGACTAGTCGCGGGTTGGGCTAATGACTTGATAGACTGGTGGTATGTGGCTAGTGGCTCGGGGACTATTTGCTAGGGGAAAGGTGGGAAAAAAATCGGGATGACTAGTGCCTAGGGAGCTAGATGCTATTAGTTGACAGATATAGGGGCTATAAGGAAACTATTAACTAGTGGCTTGTGGCTAGTGACTAGATGGGTTGATGTCTCGTTGTTGTGAGTACTAGTAAATATTCTGACTAATGGGCGGGCAGACTACAGTCTGGATAGGCTTCTGGCTAGGTTGGCTAGGCGGACTAGTAATGGATGGGAGTTGGATGGATGCAATGGCCATTGGCTAGGTAGGCTAGGGGGCTAGTGGCTAGAGAATATTTTATGCTGTGGTTGGTGGCTCGTTGGTAGGGTGGCTAGTTACCAGGGCGACTAGTGGCTAGAGGGGCTTTTGGCTACGGCGCTTAGTGGCTATGGAGCTAGTGGCAAGAGCTAGTGTCTAGGGTGACTAGTGAGTAGTAGAGCTAGTGACTAGGTGGGCTGGTAGCTTGTTGCCGGGAGGTCTAGTTAGCTGGGAAAGTGGGCTAGTGGCTAGGGGACTATTTGCTGGGGGGTAAGGTGGGAAAGAAGCTAAAGGGCTAGTGCCTTTTGCTAGGGTGGCTAGTGGCATGAGGAACTCAGTAGGTTAGTGCCTCGGGATGCTTGAGGCTATTTAAGCAAGGGGGTAGGTGTGCTAGTGTCTGGATAGGCCATTAGCTAGGGAGGCAAGAGAACTAGTGTCTAGGACGATAGATGATTGGGATGGAGAGAGGGGTATCACGCTTGTGGCTAGAGAGACAATTAGCTAGTGGCTTGTGGGTAGTGTGGGTTGGTGTCTCATTATTGTGAGAACTGGTACATAGGCTGACTAATGGGCAGGGTGACTACAGGCTGGCTAGAGACAGGCTTTTGGCTAGATTGGCAAAATGGACTAGTAATGGATGGGAGTTGGTTGGATAGTATGGCCATTGGCTAGGTAGGCTAGGGGGCTAGTGGCTAGAGAATCTTTTATGTTGTGGCTGGTGGCTCGTTGGTAGGGTGGCTAGTTGGCAGGGGGACTAGTGGCTTGAGGGGCTATTGGCTAAGGTGGTTGTGGCTATGGAGCTAGTGGCAAGTGCTAGTGTTTTGTGTCTAGGGTGACTAGTGGCTATTAGAGCTAGTGGTTAGATTGGCTGGTGGTTAGATATCCTATGGAGGATGGTGCCCTGGCGGGGTAGTTGACAGTCGGCAAAAACAATGAAATCAAAAACTGTTCTGATGCAACGCGGTTCTCAGCGTTTAGTTACATTACGGCTAAAACTCAAGGGGAATTCACTTAATGAATGCTTACTGTTGGATTTGTAGTCTTTTATAATTTGAATGTATATCTACGATTTTGACTCACTACAACTCCACATCACCCCAAGCCTCCATTGACTTATTGGAGGAATCATTGCTACACGGTTTCACGCAAGGGAACTGAGTGATGGTGTCAAAAATTGTGTAAAAACAACCCACTCTTTCTTTAATTTTGCTGTTGTTATGTTTTTTTTTTCTGTTTAAGTAAATTTCAGACATCATTCGCTGGTAAATTTTGATTTCCAGGTGAACTCCATTCGAATCATAAGCCATTATATAATGTTTAAATCGAATTGGAATAGTCACAAAATACGAGCAATCTCATGATGTACATATGGACATACAAATATACAGTTTGTTTATTCCATTCTTCTTATTTCAACTGATAGAATTCTAAAAGAGAAGAAAATCAATAAGGCTTGACTACAAACTCAAAGGAGAACTTAAGCATAAATTGATGATACTGATTGAGGTGGTTAGTCATTTTAATCATATTGTTACGTTTTACTGAAATGAGTCTACGTAAAATTAGATTGTCCACAAGAAGGGTTCGATCACTGGATTGTAACGAATGAAACACAAAAGTTAACTTATCTATATGTACATGAATTTATTTACAGGCCCCTTAAATAACGACGATATTAATTTACTACAAAACGTTGCTGCCTTTTAGGCTGACTCGGTTAACACTTTGAACACTATTTAAAATTCCCAAACTGAACTGTGCTGCTACTTCCGCCGGCTCGATGATTATACGTTTGTGTCCATAACCATCCCAACTGGTCATGGACACCAACGTATAAGGCCCGTTCTGGCCAAGTCTGAGTTGTACTCGCATATCGAAAGTTTTCCGAAAATTTTAAGATTCTGGGCTGTGAAACAGTCCGTAATGAGGTCGTCTTCGTTTCTCTGCTGCTGCGTCCTATCAAGAAGTTCCTTGTGGCTTCTACCTTGTAACATTTTTGCCTGGCAAAGAGAATTCACTTACAGAGTATTAGCAACTATCGACCAAGCTTGAAGACGTGCATCGATTTCCTGCCACTAGTTGTACAACATCATCGTTAACTACGCTCGCATCTACATCACGACATCATACTCCATCATAGTCCCACATGTCGTTCGACTGAATGTCGCCCGACCCTTCTCACGTCTCACCCCATAAATACGTCTTCAAGTGTGCCCCCCAAGGCACGTGATCCTTTTTGAGGCAGTCAGCGTCCCTTTTCTCTCTCTCTCTCTCTCTCTCTCTCTCTCTCTCTCTCTCTGTCTGTCTCTCTCTTGTTCGTGCATTAAGTGTGACAATTTCACAAGACAATATCTCAAAATATTCTACAACCGTCCGCAACCGCTCCGAGGCACGGTTTGATGAGAGATCAAAAATAAATTTAAACGATGGAAGGGTTGGGTTTTTTGGCTTTATTAAAAAGGGACGCAGGACTGACCTCCGGCAAGAGTGCGGATAACCATTAATTCGATACACACAAAAGCCAGTGCACATAAAAAGGGTTTCACTTCCTGCGGATATTAAGCAGATCCATATCGCTCTCTGCGAAGGGAAAACCTAAACCTCTGAACTAGACCATGGCCATTCAATTAAGTTTCAAGGTCCCACATTCCGCACCCGAACCTCTCGAAAGTGCCACATCCGTGGTGTGTGTATCTTTGCTGACTTTCTGGGGGATACATCAATCAGCCATTGACACCGAGGCAACCCAAAAAAGATACCGCCCGACCGTCGATGGCATCGTTCATCGCACTTTAACTGACACTGACAGCGCAGAGAGGTGAGTGCTACCTCAATCGATCAAAACCCAGGGGAAGTCTCTTAGTGTCTGTTGGCACATCGTCTCGTTCACATCCCCCCGGTCGACGGGATTTTAATGTCCATTAGCCAACCGCAATGGCACGTCGTCGCTGTCGACTTCCCATTGGAGTACAATGGATGGATTCCTTTTCCCCAGGCCCGCTCTTTGATGTGTGCGTCTAGGACGGGGGTCCCCCGAGGAGGCACATGACAATCTCAACGCCCACCAATGCGCCCACATCATTTCGGCCGTATCTTAATAACCTTCTATACTCCACTCGAATCCTCTCGTCTAGTTGTCGTCTATGCAAGCCTGCAAGGAGCTTAATAATATTCATACAGCCAGATGCTCTTCATGGAGCCGCTCATAAACGGGAAATTCTGCACATACACTGCCAAAACTGCAAACCTCAATAATTATGAGATTAGAGGAGCTCTCCTGGCTGCCTGGTGAATCCTCCAAGGATTACAAGCAAAAAACGACGATCACACACGACACGACAAATTTTGTGTTCGTGCTTCTTTTTTTTTTTGTTTGCGTTTTGTTTCGTTTCAATCGGTTTTTGCAACACATGCCGAGCAAGGATATGAATAAGCAGGCGATTATAAAGCAGGTCTCTTAAATTTTGTATCTTCCCGGCTCAAGTGGATGTGGCTGCAGCTGTGGCAAAGTGCCTGTGGAATCAAGGAACTGCAGTTCACTTTGTTCCCATGCTGCAGTGTACGCCCGACGCCGGGTGCCGTGTCTCCCTGGTGCGGAGTGTGAGACTCGGTTTTGTGGTGAAATGAAATTGCTTTTAAGGATATTTTCGAAATTTAATATCCTAAGACCTTAAATGGGTCACACTATGGCTATGAACAAACTTGGGAGATGGCATTTGGGAGCAACCTTTGAGCGGAGTGCCACAGCAGATGTTCACTGATGTCGTATCATCTTTTTACAATTAGCTCGAGTCTTACACATTGCATAATTCTTATATCTCATGGGGGAGGTTTTTAATTAGAAATTAGTTTTTGTTAATTATGGGAGTAGACGTGCATAGGACATTCATGTAAAACGAAATGCCTTTCAATTTGTCTGGCAACCTGTCTCGTTTCAGATTGTGAAGGGTCAGGGTCTTACGAAACTCTCTGAAGAATGGATATTATTTAAAACCATGTACTTCGAATTGCATCGCTGTAAGAGAGAACATTTTGCATCAAACAACACCAGGTTGGCAAACTAAAATTGCTGTTATTTCTTGAGTGAAATTTCATTTCATCGTCTAGTCTTGGCTGGAAGACCGACTCGTATGGCGTGACGGCAAACGGCATGACGCTGTCACGCCATCGACATGACAGCCGCAAGAGAGTTGAGACACCGCTGACCAACCGGCACCAACAAATTAAGTGAATATTTTAAATTAAGTATTCTTTTTATCTCTTTAATGCCAGAGGAGTGTGTGTAATATGCTTTCATGTTCCTAACGCAGTCGACATATTTCCCTATGTACAATTATACCTTTCGAAGAACGCAACGGATTGTAATGTAGTTTTCACCAGTAGATAGAGTGCTTAAAGAGGAAGGTTTATGCGCTGCCATCTGTGCATTTGTAACAGTATGACCGTAAATGTTCAGGATGTCGGCAGAAGCCCAACCGACAGTGAACTTTTGTCCGAAATGTTGGCATAGAAAATTCTCCCTTGTCGCAAGGGTTCACAAAATGTATCAGCTGAGCGTTTATCAACTGCGGTTGAATCTGCAAAGACATTATTAAGAGATATATTTAGATGGACGCGGAGGCAGTGCCAAGTGCCCTATCCTTAGTCTAAGTCACCAATGCCTCCTCTTCTTCTTCTTTACTTGGCGCTACAGTCCGGGATGGACCTGGGCCTCAACGAAGAAGCCTGTCCACCTACTACGGTCTCTGGCTAGCTGTCTCCAGTGTCGCACGCCAAGTTGTCCTCCGCGAGTTCTTCGGCTGCACGTGGTCTGTTAAGGGACCTAACATTCCACGTGCAGAACCGAAAATCGTTGTCCTTGTATCGTTTGCTGGGGTCATCAACATTAATTCCACCCGTATCCGAGGCAGTTGGTTGTCTCCGAACCATACAATTTTTTACGTGGTGAGGAAGTTAACCTAACGCACAACCACCAACTGGGAGGCCAGGCCCTATTATTTAACCCTTGAGCGGAGGATCCAGGTTTATCCGGTGTCGGTAACCTCGCTGAGGCTGTGAGCGCCGCCGTTGTCCCTAAAACTATAGGGATCTTCCGCCGCCATCTAAATTCCAAGGCCCCGACCTGGACTTGAAAGAACCTTCTAGACCTTGTCCGAAATGTTGGCATAGAAAATTCTCCCTTGTCGCAAGGGTTCACAAAATGTATCAGCTGAGCGTTTATCAACTGCGGTTGAATCTGCAAAGACATTATTAAGAGATATATTTAGATGGACGCGGAGGCAGTGCCAAGTGCCCTATCCTTAGTCTAAGTCACCAATGCCTCCTCTTCTTCTTCTTTACTTGGCGCTACAGTCCGGGATGGACCTGGGCCTCAACGAAGAAGCCTGTCCACCTACTACGGTCTCTGGCTAGCTGTCTCCAGTGTCGCACGCCAAGTTGTCCTCCGCGAGTTCTTCGGCTGCACGTGGTCTGTTAAGGGACCTAACATTCCACGTGCAGAACCGAAAATCGTTGTCCTTGTATCGTTTGCTGGGGTCATCAACATTAATTCCACCCGTATCCGAGGCAGTTGGTTGTCTCCGAACCATACAATTTTTTACGTGGTGAGGAAGTTAACCTAACGCACAACCACCAACTGGGAGGCCAGGCCCTATTATTTAACCCTTGAGCGGAGGATCCAGGTTTATCCGGTGTCGGTAACCTCGCTGAGGCTGTGAGCGCCGCCGTTGTCCCTAAAACTATAGGGATCTTCCGCCGCCATCTAAATTCCAAGGCCCCGACCTGGACTTGAAAGAACCTTCTAGACCTTGTCCGAAATGTTGGCATAGAAAATTCTCCCTTGTCGCAAGGGTTCACAAAATGTATCAGCTGAGCGTTTATCAACTGCGGTTGAATCTGCAAAGACATTATTAAGAGATATATTTAGATGGACGCGGAGGCAGTGCCAAGTGCCCTATCCTTAGTCTAAGTCACCAATGCCTCCTCTTCTTCTTCTTTACTTGGCGCTACAGTCCGGGATGGACCTGGGCCTCAACGAAGAAGCCTGTCCACCTACTACGGTCTCTGGCTAGCTGTCTCCAGTGTCGCACGCCAAGTTGTCCTCCGCGAGTTCTTCGGCTGCACGTGGTCTGTTAAGGGACCTAACATTCCACGTGCAGAACCGAAAATCGTTGTCCTTGTATCGTTTGCTGGGGTCATCAACATTAATTCCACCCGTATCCGAGGCAGTTGGTTGTCTCTGAACCATACAATTTTGTACGTGGTGAGGGAGTTAACCTCTTGCACAACCCCCAACTGGAAGGCCAGGCCCTATTATATAAGCCCGAGCGGAGGGTCCAGGTTTATCCAGTGTCGGTAACCTCGCTGAGGCTGTGAGCGCCGCCGTTGTCCCTAAAACTATAGGGATCTTCCGCCGCCATCTAAATTCCAAGGCCCCGACCTGGACTTGAAAGAACCTTCTAGACCTGTGCTCCGAAAATGTCGAAGTAGCTCTAGAAGGACTGCGCACCAGGTAGCTCCTTCTGACTGTAGTTTCGGATGCCCCCGTTGGCCAGACAGCTTTCCAGCTCCTCCGCCGCCATCCGTAAAGAGAGCTGAGCCCTGGTGCAGGCACACTCTCCCCCCTCTCTCGTAAAAAAATTACGTATACGTCTCCGTGGCCCGACTCGAAAACTCTCAGGACTAACTCCTTGTCTCTGTGTAAAATGTTACGTATACGTCTGCAGCTGCCAACGACCTCCCACTGGGGTTGGTTACCCCATCTTCTTTCGAATGGGCTCGGCTCCCACATGTGAGGTGAGAGTAGGAGTTCGTTGATAGAGGCTAAGTGCAGATGCTTGTGCCTGCTGGAGACGTGAACGCTTTGAAATCCCCACATAGTCCTCAGTACAATATAAGTCAAAAATTGGCTTTTCGAGAAAAATGGAGTTCGAAGTCATTTATCTGTAACGTTTTAAAGAGAGTAGTAAGACTCGCCTTTTTTTTACCTGTGGGAACGCCAAGTACCTAAAAAATGTATTTTTTTTATGGCCAAGAACTCCTTATGCTGCATTAGAAATTGCAAGTTTTTGAATCACTTAAAGGGGTCCGAGATTTTTGGTCTGTAAGACCGACCATCCGAGTGGTTGACAAAGTTGGTTAGGGAGCATCACCTTCTGTTTACTACCCCTGAGATTGTGTGATCCAGCTTTTTCATGACATTTGCAAGTCATGGCGTGCAAACCTTCGTGGCGTAGTGGGTCATATCCTACTTCGGGGAGCTTTTTCAATCCCCGAACTTAACAACTTTCATAATTCATAGCTCCACCCCTTTACAGTCACTGACAATGTTGTAATATTTTTGTCAAAAAATAAGCTTCTAAAACTTCACCGTTCGAAATCGACATAAAACTTTAGGTGTCATCCACTCGGGCTAGAGTAAGGCCCGCAATACACGAGTGGTAAATCTAGAAGCTAGACCAAGGTCCACCTTGGACTGTCGTACCTCACATATTTTTAATTTCGATCTAAAAACCTTCAGTTCTTCTCAGAAAACTGATACCAACTTGGAATTGATGTTTGTCAGCTGATGACAGCCGTGTTTTTTTCTACAATCTATAAAAAGTGAAGTAGAATTTTGCACGTTAAGCACATACAACAACATACTGCTTATAATTGCCTTTAATATCGGCAGTGAAAAGTGGCTGCCGATAAAAATTCGATTTCATATATTTTGACAGATAAAAATCAAAGCCACTGCCAGTCGTTCTTCTGAATCTTACTTCACTTCACTATCGATAGCGTTGAAAAAAACACGGCTGATGTTTTCAATATTGATACCATTCTGGCCGCTTCTTTGACTTCCACGAGCTCTGCTTGAAAGACGCTACCACCGTCAGGAAGTCTGAATACGCAGTAAATGACGAAGGTTTCGGGGGGGAAATGGCCACACTTTTGCATGTTGACATCTGTGATCCACCTATTCACACTTAGATGGTCGTGCTATTGATTTTTTCATTAGTTGTCCACTTCACACAACCTCGACAACTCAGGCAGCTCGGCTCTCAAGTAAACAGTACGAATACCAACAGAACCGAGATTAAAACCAGAATAACTCTTGCCCATCGCTGTTTCTTTGGGCTCAAGCGGCAATTAAGTAGTAGAGCCCACTCTCGAAGGACCAAGCTAACATTAAATAAGGCCTTGATCATCCTTGTCCCGCCATAGAGGCACGGAAGCCTGGACAATCTCAGAAGCATATGAAGAAGCCGTCTCGATGCAAATCGTCTTGAGGAAAAAAAATTACGTATACGCCTCCGTGGCCCTACTCAACAATTCTCGGGGCTACCTCCTTGTCTCTGTGTAAAATGTTACGTATACGCCTCAGTGGACTTTGAAAGAAAAGTTCTGTGTTCAATTGTTGGTCCTGTTTCCGTTGATGGTTTTTGGAGTAGAAGATTCAACCATAACTGTACATGCTGTACAGCGACAAGAGCCTAACCATGCGCCTAGGCCTAAGGTGGTTAGGCCATGTCGAGCGCATGAACAACACTACTCAAGCCCGAAGAGTCTTTGAGTCCGAACCAATGGGACAGCGCAATAGTGGAAGCCCACGGAATCGATGGTGCACGCAATTGGATAATGACGACTTGTTTTTTCACACCGGACTGTTAGAAGAATAAGAAGCCGTCCTCTCCTCCCTGGTTGGGATGTGGGACTAAAAATGATTTTCTAAAGCAAGGAAGTGAGGAGTGTGGACGCATTCGACTAGGTATATTTGTGATCTATATAAGCTGCCTTAAGCTGTAGGTCCTTTCCACTCGTGAAAGAACAATAGCACGCACAACACGAGTGGTTGCTAGGAAGCTAGCCCCAGGTTCACCTCGGACTGTCGTGCCACCCATATTATTGTTATTATAGGCTGCCTTCCCATCGTCAGTGGCTTTGATCATTTTCAAGGCGGTCTTAGGCACTGTCTTTGTGCTGTTGGGGTGTTGTCAATTCGATCTATGTCTCCCTGAATCTTGGTCAATGATAAAGTGGATTCAGAAAGTCAAAATTGGTTAGACGAACGCTGTGTACACCCACAGAGATTGTTCTAATTATTGGTGTCTACTTTCTACCGAAAAAGTTGGTATTCACATATAAGGCACTGGATGTGGTTTTCACGTTTTCCCTGACATTGAGTTTAAATTGTCTAGTAGGTACTGTCAGTCATGTTAATCCATTCAGTCCTTTGGCTGGTAACTAAGCCATATGATCAGTAAGCCTCGAAGATTGACTGCTTTGAAGTCTTGGCTTGACCAAGAGCATGTATAAAAATGAAGAAAGATCATCATCATGCATTTTAACGCACCTTTTCGTTGGAAATGCATGCGTGCAACTCTGGACACACCAGTGACAAAGTCAAGCAGACTGAAATGTTACAATTCTGTGATTCAATCCTGCCTCATGAATATCCTTATCGATCCACTTTCGAATCCGCTTAAAGTCTTTTCACATTTGTTGCATTTCCTAAGCAGCCCATCACCGGCCCTTTGTGAGTCCTAATCATCTTTATTCTTCGACAATCAGTTGAACACAAATTCACCACTCTTCACTGGTCATTCCTGTACTGCGTCCTTAATCTGCGACGTCATTCACAGTCGCCTCCTTCTGTAACCTTACAATGCACCAAGTGGGTGGCAGGCCGAAAGTTCTGTCGTTCTGGAAGTTGTGCGTGAACCGTTGACATCAAATCCTATGACGGTTGCTTTTCCCCTCCCATCTGATTAAAGGACTCCTTCATGTCGCACACACAATTTCCATCCACCTCCGGCTCAAACTACTGCGTTGCACTTGACAGCGGCGGCTTAAGACCCCACAAATATTTACAGCATTTATGATGAAGGACGATGTCGTCGGGAACGATGGGGACTAAGAACTGACTTGTCGTCGGAAGGCACCCTACTCGTGTAGCCCGAGCAACGCATAAATGAAAGGACATCGCACTGAGTGGTGCTTATAAATTCTCGGATACTTATTTGTGCGGCAACTTTGAAAGGCGCTCTTCCTCCCTTATCCTTCGATTTCGGCTCGCTGGCGGACTGAGGAATGGGGGGCGAGAGCGAGCTCCATCTGCACTCTCAATGAATGAAAAATAAGTTTTTCGAAAGTTTCGTCCTTTTCGTCACATGGCAGAATTTCGTCCCGAATCCGCCCCGTAGTGTCCTGTTTTCTGAGTGACTAGCCGAGCAAAAGAAAGTCGGAGGGGTGAGAAATGAAAAATCGTAGTTTCCCCGCACTTGTATTTGAGTGAAAACATTTTCGAAAATTGTTCAAACATGCGTTTTTGATGAAACTTTTGTGATGTTCAACAACGTGTGACTGTGTTCTCAGGTAAGGATGTCTCCACCCTTCACGGAGGGAGGAGCGGACGCCTCCGCTCGAAAAGGACGAGATGCGAGTTTTGCGCTTGTTACTTGCTTGAGTTTTAGTTGAAAAGGATACTCGTTTTCTTTTTCCGCACACACACACATCAGTTGGGTGTGCTTATGTGTGATGGCTTCACTTCTGACGGCACACAGTCAAATTAGAGATGATTTACCGACTACAACGGTCCCGGGGAAAGCGGCAAAGTTATGAAATATGAGTTGAAAGTTTTAAAATTGTTTCTTTTCCGTATCCTATAGTGGCGCACTAGCAAAAGGGTCAAAATTTGAATGTAATGAGATAACGCAAAAGTTTTTCGACGTGTATTCGATGCGGGCGAAGGTAAGAGAACCGAAACCGGATTAGATGCTGTGTGCTTTGAGAATTTTCCGTAATATTTCTGCAAAAGTGAAATATTTTCATTTTTGAAGGATTTGTGGGGGGTTTTAGAAATTTCAATTATCATCAGGCTTCGGGGCAATACGGTGCTGTTGAAATTTGGTTATTTTTAGGTTTCAGGATCCTCGACTGAAGTCGAGACTAAATCAACCACATCCAAGCTGAATTACTTCACGGCTGTGTGATAATAGGTCCCAATTAGCGAAGGACAGTTGCTTGTTGGCGACTACAATCGATTGAATTCCATTGAATCCACTCCAAGGCATCTGTCCAGGATGTTATTCTGTGACTTCTGTGGCCATCCTCACAATGATGACAATTCCCAGAAATACAGTAGATAGACGCTTGATTGTATGGAGAGTAACTCTGATTTTTGGTTTTTCTCCGAATTAATGGACAATGTTGCTTAATGATGACATTTGAGAGGGAAGGTCAACATGTGTAGGTAAGGAAGGCAGCAAGACCGAAGGTAATTTCCTCTGTAAGTCAGCAGTCACCACATGCTCAACTCCACCCTGCCCACTGTCAGTTCTTGCTAATCAGACGCTTGTGACACGTCTTCACATTGCTCATCTCTTTCGTATTTGCTGCTTGCGTTGAGATATAAAACATATCCTATTTACATTGTCAGCTATCGGTATCCTTGTCAGCATTGTGTTGAGGCCACAGACTCCATACAATTCGCTTTGCTTATTTAGCTCATTTGTGTGGTTATGTTCAAATGTGTAATGATGTAGTGCTGGCAAAGAGGGCAACTGGGGTAAAGATGGAAGGCACTATGTCCTACAAGTCAGGCATAATGTTGGGTTTCGCAGATGACATCGACTTAGTCGTGCCTTCCCTGAACAGTTGGAAAGAGCTGATCTTAGGAAAAATATTGGCCGTCGAATGGGACAAGACATCATAATCGATTCCTCAGGGAGAACGTGAACTCTACGACTTCGGCTTATCGAAACAACTTAGCTCGAATTCGGCTCGAAGGACCAAAAGCAATACACTCTTAAGAATATTTCCACGCCCCGTGAAAAATGTTACGTATACGCCACTGTGGCCATGCAAGACAGCCGCTAAGACTGCCTCCTCGCCCTAAATGTTGCCTATACGCCACCGTGGGGATCCAAGACAACCCTTAAGACTGCCTCCTCGCGCTATGCTAAATTTTACGTAAGCGCCACGGTGGTCTCTATGAAGTGAAAATCTGAATGGTAAGCAAAACAAGAGAGATTCTTGGTCCCTTTGAAGGGAAAATCCTAAGTTGGAGCAAAACAGATGAAGGAGAAGACGTAACCGTGAACTCTTCCAACTGGAACAAGATGTGGATGATGACAAGAGGTTCTTCAAGTCCAAGCCTCCTGTCTCGAGAAGGAGAGAAATACCGAACCTCAAAGGTGCAAAACAGCGTCGTCTTGATGATTGGAAGCAGCCTTCCCCCCACCGTCAGCGGTGGTAGGCCGATATTTGTCAGCTGAAACAGCCTTACTATGTTACTCAATTCTACAATCGGAGCTATGGAATTTTAAGAATATTTGATCAAATAAAAGTCGAACATATCGAGTGGTCCCAAGTTTGGAATTGTATTTTCTTAGTATTCGGGGCACTACCCAATTCGTTATGTATCGATAATGAAGTGAAGTAAGATTCCAAAAAACGATTCGCAGTGGCTTTGAATTTTATCTGATAAAATATATGAAAATTAAATTTATTTGTTCGCAATCGATGTCAAAATATAAGAAAACAATTCTGTGTCGAAATTGTGTAGGCATTTTTCACTGCCCACATTATGGTCAGCAGGTTGTTGTACGTGCAAAATCCTAATTCACTGTGTATAGATTTTTGAAAAAAAAAAAACACGGCTATTGTCTGCTGTCCATGGTCACGGTGGCGTATACGTAAAATTTCTCATAGGGCGAGGAAGCAGTCTTAAGAGCTGTCTTCCATGGCCCCGGTGGCGTATACGTAACAGTTCTCATCGGGCGAGGAGGCAGTCTTAAGAGCTGTCTTCCATGGCCCCGGAGGCGTATACGTAACACTTCTCATCGGGCGAGGTGGCAGTCTTAAGTGCTGTCTTCCTCCTTCTCCTCCTTCCTCCACGGTGGCGTATATTTAACATTTTGCATCGGTTGATGAGGCACTTTTAAGAGCTGTCCTCCATGGCCCCGGTGGCGTATACGTAACACTTCTCATCGGGCGAGGGGGCAGTCTTAAGAGCTGTCTTCCATGGCCCCGGAGGCGTATACGTAACATTTCTCATCGGGCGAGGAGGCAGTCTTAAGAGCTGTCTTCCATGGCCACGGTGGCGTATACGTAACATTTCTCATCGGGCGAGGAGGCAGTCTTAAGAGCTGTCTTCCATGGCCCCGGAGGCGTATACGTAACATTTCTCATCGGGCGAGGAGGCAGTCTAAAGAGCTGTCTTCCATGGCCACGGTGGTGTATACGTAACATTTCTCATTGGGCGAGGAGGCAGTCTTAAGAGCTGTCTTCCATGGCCCCGGAGGCGTATACGTAACATTTCTCATCGGGCGAGGGGGCAGTCTAAAGAGCTGTCTTCCATGGCCCCGGTGGCGTATACGTAACATATCTCATCGGGCGAGGACGCAGTCTTAAGAGCTGATTTCCATGGCCCCGGTGGCGTATACGTAACAGTTCTCATCGGGCGAGAAGGCAGTCTTAAGAGCTGTCTTCCATGGCCCCGGTGCCGTATACGTAACATTTCTCATTCGGCGAGGAGGCAGTCTTAAGAGCTGTCTTCCATGGCCCCAGTGGCGTATACGTAACATTTCTCATTGGGCTAGGAGGCAGTCTTAAGAGGTGTCTTCCAAGCCCCGGTGGCGTATACGTAACATTTCTCATTGGGCGAGGAGGCAGTCTTAAGAGCTGTCTTCCATGGCCCCGGTGGCGTATACGTAACATTTCTCATCGGGCGAGGAAGCAGTCTTAAGAGCTGTCTCCCATGGCCCAGGTGGCGTATACGTAACATTTTGCATCGGTTGATGAGGCACTTTTAAGAGCTGTCCTCCATGGCCCCGGTGGCGTATACGTAACATTTTGCATCGGTTGATGAGGCACTTTTAAGAGCTGTCCTCCATGGCCCCGGTGGCGTATACGTAACATTTTGCATCGGTTGATGAGGCACTTTTAAGAGCTGTCCTCCATGGCCCCGGTGGCGTATACGTAACATTTCTCATCGGGCGAGGAAGCAGTCTTAAGAGCTGTCTCCCATGGCTCCGGTGGCGTATTCGTAACATTTCTCATCGGGCGAGGAAGCAGTCTTAAGAGCTGTCTTCCATGGACCAGGTGGCGTATACGTAACATTTCTCATCGGGCGAGGAGGCAGTCTTAAGAGCTGTCTTCCATGGCCCCGGTGGCGTATACGTAACATTTCTCATCGGGCGAGGAAGCAGTCTTAAGAGCTGTCTCCCATGGCTCCGGTGGCGTATTCGTAACATTTCTCATCGGGCGAGGAAGCAGTCTTAAGAGCTGTCTTCCATGGCCCAGGTGGCGTATACGTAACATTTCTCATCGGGCGAGGAGGCAGTCTTAGGAGCTGTCTTCCATGGCCACGCTGGCGTATACGTAACATGTTGCATCGGTTGAGGGGGCATTTTAAGAACTGTCCTCCATGGCCCCGATGGCGTACACGTAATATATCTCATCAGACGAGGAAGCAGTCTTAAGAGCTGTCTTCCATGGCCCCGGTGGCGTATACGTAACAGGTCCCATCCAGCGAGGAAGTAGTCTTAAGGTCTGTCTGCCATGGCCACGGTGGGGTACACGTAATATTTTGCATCGGGTTGTTTTTCTCTTCCTAATTTTCTTTTAAATTTAAACAAATTGACAGTGAGCTGAATGACAGGCCTTACTGAATGTTTTGATGTAGTAATGCCGTCGGTAGCATTGACAGCTACTGAAACATAACAATTGGAGAAACTATCATTACTATCTGGTCACCTTTTTGGCCATTACAAGACATTATGAACAACAAAAGGGGTTGGTTTTCGTATGGTAAGAAAGGGTAATGGTAAAGAAAGAGTAAAAATAGACCTTAGTAGGAATTATTTCAAGCGTTACTGTTGGTGTAACACTGACAACAAAGACGAAAATTCGCAATTTCTGACGGCAATAACATCGCTAATACCGACGACCGTGTGGAAGACGAATATTCATGTGAAGAAGAAGAATACAACAGAAGAATACAAAAAATGCTACGTTCATTGGTCTATGTACCTCCCACGCACCAGAGGCGCTGTTCTTCTATTTCGCTCCTCCCACTGAGGTGGTGCAGAAGAATGCATGAAGGAAACGGGAAGAATCATCTGTAATCTGTTAAACCAGCTGCATCAGCGGTGAAAACGGTGGATCTCCTTGCGGTAGCAGCAACTGGATAACCGCCGGGATTTTGGGTCAGTGACCAGATCGCAGATTGAATGCCAAGAAACTATAGGTTTTCTTTCGAGGAAATAAGGTGGCAAATGATGCATTCCCAATTCGACCAGCAGTGGAGACAAGGGTTCAATACAGTTGAAAGATAATATTAAAGGAAATAACGCGCCTTATTTTTTTGAATTCTGTGTGCGCGCGTGAGAAAAGTTTGATTCAACGCACTGTACGTAGTTTCTCTTCCTTTTTTTTGATTTGATTTCTGCTAGTTTCCGTGCGAAACAGTTACACAATTGTCTGTACTCGGTCTCAATACCTGTACAGGTACTTGTGAAGGTAGGTGATTCAAAACATGAATGAAAAAGTACGTGCGTGACATTAAACAAGTATGAATGGAGGGCTCATATAACGCCTAAGATGGCTAGGCCATGTAGAGCCTATGGACAACACATCTCCGACCCGACGAGTCTTCGACTTCGAACCCAGGGGTATTGTAACAGAGGACGTCTGCGTTTAAGGTGACGACCCCAGGTAGAGAAGAACTGCAACCAACTTGGCATTCGGCACTGGAGGCAACTAGTCAGAGACCGTGATAGTTGGAGAGGTGTGTTAGTTGAGGCTCAGGTCCACCCCGGACTGTATCGCCAAATAAAGAAGAAGAATGGAGGGTTCAAGGTAATATTACGACGGTCGACAGAAGGTCATCTTTTCATATAAATACTTTGGCTGTTCTTGTGGACAATTTTGATGAGTAATATGCACTACCGGTAGCATAAAAGTGCATCCAATTCGCATCCTAGGAGAAAGCGACGTTGTTCCGAGATGTGATCAAATCTGCGAAGGTTACAAACATACCGTGCAGGCGCGTTGATTGCTTTTGTCAATTTTGGGAGGAAGAATAATCACAGTCATCGTCAACAGCTCAGATCCAAATGTCAAGATTGGCACTTGGAGTGCTCTGGCAAGATTAAGTCTTACGCTCACAGGGATAATATATTTGCTGATTGATTAGCATCTTAGGGATGGGGATGTATATACAGTTATGGACAAAAAAATAAATACAGACATAACTCTGGCAGACGACTCTGATTTTTTTCTTCCCTTAATCTCTACCAAATATCCCGCCATATTCTGGAAAGTAGGAAGGTAGTAGGCAGAAAAATCCCACAAAAGGAACCAGCAAAATCGTTGACCGTTATCAGGATAATTATCAAATGTCATTTTATGTGGTTTGTTGGCTGGACGAAATAATAAATAAACGTATCGAAATTGAATTGTCTTTACTAAAAAACAGAAAAAAGTTTATTTGATCACAGTTAAAAAGTAGCAAGCACTGTTCGGATGAGAAAAGGAATATCACAAGAAAAATGAAAAGCGACGGATTTTCGTACCGGAATACAGCGAAAACTGTAGGGTGCTCTTTAGGTATGGTGCAAAATGCATTTAAAATAAAATCTAAAGAAGAAACTAGGGGTGGCCACGGAAAACCAGCAAGAAAACCGACCGTTTAATAGTGTTAGAGGCAAAAAGGACCCTTTTATCTCTTCCAACAAGATTTTGAACGCCACTAAGATTAACATCAGCGCAAGAACAATCAGAAGAAGGCTTGTGGAGTCCAAACTTCCATCCAGATCACCAAGGAAAGTTCCAATGCTTAGCAAAAAATGTGGTCCGGCGATCAAGGCTTAAAAAAATGGCGAAATATTCTTTGGAGTGATGAGTGCTAATTCAATTTGTTTGGATCTGATAGCAGACATAATGTGAGACGTCCACCCAACACGGAATTCAATCCAAAGTATACAAAAAAGACCGTCAAACATGGGGGTGGCAGCATTATGGTATGGGCATGTTTCTCTTGGTATGGAGTTGGTCCCATACATCTTATAGAAGGGATTATGTCCAAGGAAATTTATATTAACATACTCCAGAGCATAATGTTGTCACATGGCTAGGATAATATGACGTTGGTGTGGTGTGGACGTTCCAAGAATTGTTTACCAATAATGGAGTTGCTCTTTTGGAGTGGACTGCTCAGTCGCCGGACTTAAATCCGATAAAGAATCTGTGGAAGCAAGTAAAAGATGTTGTTGGCAGCACAAATCCCAAAAATAAAAAAGAATTGTGGCAGTCAATACCTTTGGAGGCATGCCAGCGACTTGTTAATTCTATGCCTAAAAGAATGAGCGCAATTATGAAAAGTAAAGGTCATGCCATAAAGTATTAAATATTCAAATATAATACTAGTTGTTTTTCTTATAATTTTCAACAACTCCAGTAAGTTTACGGGTGAAACATTGAAGTGTATTTATTTTTTTGTCCAAAATCCGACTTTTCTACAATATTAAAGAAATGTGTACAATTTTCCCAAAAAATCAGAATTGTGCTTACTATTTGCAACAGTTCTTATGCAAAAAAAATTAATTTAATATATTTGAGATAACTGAAATAGAGCAAGTCTTTAAGTGGTTGCAGGTGTATTTATTTTTTTGTCCATCACTGTACCTTACACTACGGTATGAATGTGGTCAGTCCACTTCAGTTTACTATTGCACATTATTCAATGAGTTTTAACACATGTAACATGTTCTATTGCGGTCGAGTTAAGTTCTATTAGCGGCAAGTTGGACAAGGCATGCGGTTGTTTCTAGAACGGGATGATTTCATGTTAGTCATGTTAGGCCATTTTGTGTAGGCCAATAGGCAATTGAGCCCAAATCCTCGTTTATTTTAGCAACTCCCGTACCAAGAGGAAGTAGATGTGGACATAGTCTCCATAGATATGGAATTTACAATAGGATTCTGACTGATAAAACCAGTGGAAGGTGATTGATGACCATTCAAAAAATAACCGACCGAGAATGGAAGGAATTCATCCTCATGGCGTTTGAACTATGAACATGGTCATCGACTCTCGGATCTGTTAGCTTTTTCTTCGGCCTGCATTTCCATTAAACCTCTAGGCCCACAGTTTATGTTTAATCCGACGTGATTGCCCATGTGTTTTACCAAAGCTGACGGCCAAAGCATGAGACAATCAAACACTTTCGTTACATCTCCAAAACGCCAACAATACACGATGAGACACGCTCTCTATGTGGCTGCTGTAGACCACCATTCACCAAACTCCATCACAAAATCATCCTTCACGAGATAAGACATGCCATTCGTGCATGACAAGCCACTCATGCGAGGCGATACATCTTCAAAGGCAAACAACAAAAACTCATTCACACAGACCAAGTGCCCCCCCCCATTAAGGCTGTCTGCCACTTCGTCTGCACCCCGCCATTGTAATCGATTTAAATTCATTCACCATAAAACCCATAAACAGGTCAAACCCACGAATCGTTATCCTTTTCTTTGGTGAAATGAATTTATTGCCTCGGCACTGTGGCGCAACAACGAATATACGAGCACGACCACCAACCGAAGCTTGTCGGTGTAAAACCTCACGTTGCCATAAATTCAACTTAATGCTCCGCAGAAAGCTCCTCAGGAGCAGACCTCAAATCGGTAGGATGCAGCAGGCGGAGCGAGCAGCTTGCCTCCACAATTGTAACATATCCATTGAAAGTGTGTAAAAAACTGGCACAAACAGGCGTTCAACTCCCGTGGATTGCCGCGACTGCTCGCCATCCACTCACGACCACCCCCCCCGCATCGCTTTAGAATCTCGTTCAAATTTATTGCACTGTTTAACGACTATTAGGTGGGCGGCGTGACGGCGCAGGGCCGGGTGTCGGCGCCCCGAAACCATGTCAGACGTGGGAATAAATATGAAAATCGGTTAAGAGGGGACTGCAAGTCACTCAATGGATGCGGAACCAATACCACGGTGGAGTGCTCACGAGTGGTGGCGCACCTCTTTGTGTGGGCATCAGTTAGATCCGGCAACTGGAACAGCTTCCTGACCCACATGCAGGCCCGCAACTTTTACAGGAAGTTGTTTTGTTTTGAAGTACGTCCATCCGGTTTCATTTTGCACTCGCCCTCTGGCCACCCGCAAAGAGGGTGGCGCTGGCAATCTAACGCAAATTATTCCCCGAAATTGTTTGCACAGCGGCTGGGGGTTGAGATGAATTTTTAATTATCACTCGCGAGGACGCGAAACCGTCAGAGCTGTCCCTCGGTAGATAAACATTTTGTGCTGCCAGCCCTGTTGCGCTGCTGCCATGTTGCGTGGTGTGTCTATGTCGGGAGAGACATCCGAAGACTAATTGCCAACTGGAAACGAGTTGTGCTGGTCGCCGACGAGGGCGATGGCGCTTGTCTGCGTATGTGTGCGTACGTCGCGTCGAGAGGCCAACTAGGAGGGTCGCGAACTGCAGCGATGTTTTTTGGCTGCGCTTTCGGTGTCATTCGGTGTGGTCGCAATGCGAAATGAATTTAATCAACCGACCGCATCCACGTCAGACAGCCCACTTGATGTCCTGTCGCTCGGAGTGCCGTGCGGTTGAGCTCATTACAGTGGCAACGTGAAGGTAAGTAGCGCTGATAACTCCAGACCAGAGGACGTAGGGACACGTACTCGTCCCTCAGTGTTGCGAATGTAAATTCAGAAAAGCAACCAAACAGGAAGCTGCCACTCTTTGCGTCGCGATAACCGTCAATTTCTCGTTCTCGTTTGCCAACAGTTGCATGCAGTGCCGGTTGAAATGTTTACCCTTTCGGGAGCACCCGCATGGCACAGCAGCTCAGATTGAATCGATTGCCTGATGTGTGGATTGCACTGCAAGTGACAGTTTGACATGACACGGTATGATAGGTGCTGGCTTGCTTGCGTATCGGTTTTTTCCACACATGGTGCCGCGTGGGCCTGTGTGGAGTGGGAAATAGTTTAATTAAATGAAGCTTGTCTGGCTTGGGTTTTTTCTTCGCTGTAGACTGCAGACGGGTCCATGGTCGGGATTTTGTAGAGGCTGGACCTTCCGAAAGGCTAACAGAGTGGGGAAAAACGACGTGATTAATGTTCATCAAGGGGAGGTATTTTGATTCCGTTGAAGACCGTAACAGTTTTATAATGAGTGGTGTAGTTTTTTTCTCTATGGCAGATCCTTGAACAACTCAGGGCCAACTTTCTGCCTAAGTTGCTTAAAGAAATCACTGAGACCTAAAGTGTCGAAAAAGGATTTTCAAGAAGGAATGCGCCGTCATGTGTCTTGGAGTCTAGACACAGACCCACTCGCCACCACACAATCCTCCAAATGTGATGAAAAGCCAAACAGCTGGCATACGCAGACGACATTGACGTTATTGGTCGAACGCAACATTTTCTGTCATTGACGACTTGTCTACATCATCATCATTCGCAAATAGACACATTTAAGGCAGTCAAGGACTTCGTCTGCCTCGGCTCCAAGGAAACAGCACGAATACCATAATTTATATACCTATCAGACCAGAGACCCTTGGGGTATCTGAGCCTGGCCTATAGCTGCCTTCCATCGGTGGTGGTGCTGTGCACCCTGCTTCCAGTCATCAACACACTTGGTCTTAATACCACATGTTCGGAATCCGAGAAGGAGGGATTCAAAGACCCTCTTAGCTCCAATTATATCTACTTCTTGATACAGTTCGCAGAGGTCGGTCTTATATCTTCTCCTCCATTCAACTTCCTCGTTGACGGAACCATTTATCCAAGGCTAATTTTGTCTGCCGGAGGCGCCAAGAATCATCTGTACTTTTTCCTTTAATGACTAGCCCTCGCCTTAGAATACCATGGATACCGAGATTAATTTTAGAATAACTCTTGTCAATCGCTGTTTCTCTGGGCTTAAGAAGAAATCGAGAAGTGTAGGCCCTCCTCGAAATACCAAGGTAACTTTATGTAACTCCTTAATCGTTATTGTTGGATGTGGAGACATGAATAATTTCAAGAGAAGATGTAAGTCCTTGTTCGATAAAGTTTCAATTGTTGGTCCTATTTGCGTGATAGTATCAGGCACCTGCCACTTGCTAGTGAAGTCACCAGCACACTTAGACTATATTGGTTAATTGTGATACCCACAGTCAGACGACTACCATTCATTGACCACTCCAGTGATGTGTGCAGTTAATTTGATCCCAACATCAAATGATGACAGGACCAGATTTGCAAACCAGATAAAAGCGTATTTATTAACTTTGCTCTCACTGTGATTCGAACCGGAGACCCAACTAACTAAGGGCAGGCACTTAACCAACTGCGCCATCCAGTCGTATAAATGGTATTATATATGACTTAAAGGGCCGAACAACAACATTAGTTTAGCCAGGCGTCTACGGATCCAACGCCTGAGGTGGAAAGCCTTAGTAGGGAGCTTGGGCAATACTAATTGGAACTACGTGTCAAATAAAGCGATGGAGCAAACAAGGAGAGGCGACACTCAACCAACTTAGCGTCAATAATTGGAGATAACTGGGTAATAATCCTACCGGCTGCAGAGCCCCCGATTCATCCCAGCCCCTAGCTCCATCAGCAGGAGAAAAGGACGTGTAATTTTTCACTATATACAAGCATGTAGATTAGTCCTGTAACAAAATGAGACGCACCCGGAAGTTTCTTCAGGTCAGCCCCAAAGTAATGGTCTTTCGATGAAAATTGTCATCCCATTATCGCATGACTGAGTTCGAAGAATATGTTCTTATATATTCTTTAAGTGCTTGAATCTAATAGCATTTCAGTCCATCAATGATCAATGAACATTTTGAGAAATCGCACTTTCTGGAAATTGTCATCCAAAATAACTTTTGGTTCACCAGCTATGTGAAAAGTAGAATCGTCCATCTACTTCTAAAAACCATAACAAATACCAAATATGGGTGGCGCTACAGTCCGCAGAGGGCCAGGGCCTAGGTTCTCAGCAACCACTCGTATCTTGCGTCCTATTGTTCTATCACGAGTGGAAGGGAACTAAAGTTTTGTGTCGACTCTGCACGGCGAAGTTGATAAGGTTTTTTCTAGACAGGAATACTTCTTGACCATTGTCAGTGACTCGAAAGTGGTGGAGCCGTGAATTATGAAAGTTGTCGAATTGGGGATTCGAACCTGGCACCCTCTGCATAGGAGTCGAGGCACTAGCCCACTACGACACGGCGACCCACCCATAACACATATTTACTTCTTTATTATTATTTAGGTAACTTCTCTTTGAACCTCATCCTAAACCGAACCGTAAAATGGTCGATGTGCTCGATAACATCCCTCAAGGATCCCGAATTTTGACCAAAAAAAAACTCCTATAGTTTTTAAGCGTTTTTCGGCTGTAATTCTTTTCAAACAAGATGTCATTTCATACCGAGCATGTTTGGTTTTGACACATGTCACGAATCTCGCGTGAGCTATCAGAAATACAAATTTGTCAATGTGTTTGACCTAAATGAAGTTTCTGTCTATAGAAATTCCCAAGTATTTGTAGTTTTCTAGCGGATACTGCTACGAAAATAATTTTGTGTTGAGCTAGCTTGCGATGTGGTCGACGAATATGCATCATTTTGGTTTTGGAAGGGCTTAATTCAAGGCCATGGTCATGACACCATTCGACAGCTTTGTCGAACTCAATATTTTCGTAGCAGTAACAAGACATTTATTATTTTCGTCCAAGAGGCATGGATAATCTCAAAAGCGGATGAGGAAGTCCTTGGTCTCTTCGAGAGAAAAGCATTGTGTGCGATCTTTGGTCCTTTTTGCGTTGACGGTTTTTGAAGGAGAAAATTCAACCACGAACTGTACGGGCTGTACAGCGATAAGAGTCTAGTCAGGCGTCTCCGGATCCATCGCCTAGGATACGCCATGTAGAGTGCATGGGCAACTCAGCTCCGGCCCGGAGAGTCTTCGACTCCGACAACGTAACAGAGGATGCCCGCGTTTAAGGTGGCGCACCCAGGTGGAGAAAGACCTCAACAAATTGGCGTGCGACACTGGAGACGGATAGCTGTGCTAGCTGGAGAGGCTTGTTGGTTGAGGCCCAGGTCCACTGTAGCGCCAAATAAAAAAGAAGAACAGGACAGTTGTTGTTAGGCGACTAATGATGTGTCATCTGCGAATGCAAGAGAAATGCTCTTTTTGAAGATGCGAAGTAGTTCATTTGTTAATAGGATAAAAAATTGTGGTTCAAGTTTCGACCCCTGTGGTACTCCAGATACTCGCCTACCTTCACTCTGAATGACCTTTAACTCAGGTGGTTCACTTAGGCAACCAATCCGCTAATCTTCCTCTACTGCCTAATCGTTTTAACGCTGCTAAGAACTTTTTATGATTTAGCGTATCGAATATGGGTGTATCAGTCCAGGCGGACCTGGGCCTAGCTTCTCAGCAACCACTTGCGTTGTGCTCTTTCACGAGTGGAAGGGACCTGCTGTTTCATGCTAACTCCGAACAGCAAAGTTGAGAAGCTTGCTCTGGACAAGAATACCCTTTTAGAATTGTCAGTGACTCAAAAGAGGTAGCAGCCGTGAATTATGATAGTCGTCACATTGGGGATTCGGCCTGGTACCCTCTGCTTAGGAGTTGACGCATTAACCCACTACTTCACGGCGACTCACAAGTGTATCGAAAGCCTTACTAAAATCCATGAATAAAACAAGGACATGATGGTTTTGTTCAAGCTGTCATTGACTGTTTGAAAATTCTGCCATAAGTTTCCTTGTGTATTTTTGAAAACCATGTCTTTCGTGTTTTTCACAAAGCTCCTTGTAATTACTTCTTCCTTACACTTCTCAATAACTGGCAAGATATTGGTTTGTAATCACTCAAGGAGTTTTTAGTACCTCCTTTATAAATAGGTCGTTTTACTCCAGCATTAGGAGCACTTTACTAAATATGTAGATGTTGTTGAGTACTGAAAAGTTTTTTCACCTAAGTGTATGGTTGTCTATACATCCGTGAGACATGAAAAAGCAAAAACTCAAGTTCTGGAAGCTTAAAGACAGGGGCTCTCAATCAACACCTTGTTTTCCTTACACCATGAAAGCGACGAAGAAATTTTAACTTCAAGACGGCATGGATTTTTTAATGTTCGCTCCACTGCAACGAATTTATGTTTTTTCACTGAGAAGCTGAGAAAAATGGGATTTTAAATGACTTTTTTTGAATAGGTAAAGTCATATTTGTGTAATCGTCAACAGATTGTCAAAATTGTAGGCCCGCAATCTTTCTTTATAGAAGTTCTGTCAGGTCTGCCTCAAGGCAGTCATTAGAGCCCCTCCTTTTCAATTTCATTTTGTCAATTACATCCCGTAGTCCTTGCAGTTTTCAAGATGTCTAATGCTTAATTTCTACAATTACTGATTGCTTAAATTTTCAAAAAGATATAAATTCATTTTTTGAATGGTGCACCTACAATCATCTGGAGTTAAATATTACCAAGTGTATGATTTTTAGTGCTTTCCGATCATTATCACGGTAATCGATTGATTATAGTCTTGGTAACGAGGGACTTTTATTAGTAAGTGAAATTAAAGATCCAGGTGTTATATTTGATTCAAATCTGTCTTTCTCAGTACATTTGGACCATGTAATATCTAAATCAAATTCCTTTCTAGGCTTTCTGAATCGGAATACGGTAGCATTTAATGATGTTTCTATTCTAAAAACCCTTTATTTTTCATTACTGCAGCGTTATTTGGTTTCCTTCTTATCATAATTCATTTAACAGGATTGAACATTCATTCAAAAAAAAATTACGCGCTTTGCATTGAGGAAACTGAGATGGTCCGAGGATTAAAAAAATACAAGTGCATTAATTAATCTAAAAACCTTTAGAAAGTCCTAGACAAGCTTATAGCGTACTTTTTATTAAGGACTTACTCAATAGTAGGATTAAGTCCCCGGCTTATTTTTCCATTTCATAGAACGAATTGTGGCTTAAACGACCCATAACCCGTTGTTCATTACTATTTAATTCAATTTATCATGAAGTCGACCTTCAAATGAATAGAAATATGTTTAAAGAAATTGTGTAGAATATTTTTAACAATATCAATAATAATCAATTGTAGTCAAAATAATATAAATAAATAAATAAATATTTTCCCACATTTTTGGAAAGCCGATTTTGATGAAACAACAACAACCCATAATCGGAGTGCTCCCTAAATTCAAAACGAGGCTAAAGAGAAGAATTGAATGCCCAACAAATCAAACCACAAGCCCATAGTGCTTCTCAATCGCATCATCCATGTAAAATTGAATAATCTTGCTGTAAACCGAGACAATTCAACAATTTCCATCCACAGGTTACATTTTCAGTTTCAGAGTCCCGCGGCGTCGATGGAGGAAAATTAATTTCTACTCTCCGCAGTTCGATGACTCTCTGATAGGAATCGCATTAATTAGCGGCGAATTTGCATACCATTAGCAGCATCTACGCACTGCTGGCGAATTCAATAAATAATTCGATCGCTTGGCCTGTCTGCTGATTGGTTTTGTGTGCGCGAATTGCACGCGTTGGGCTCCTTGTCTATGTGGCCATTACACGAAATCAAATTACACGCATCCTTCACACGCATAAATCCGGACGCAATTTGAAAATAATTAATGTATCATCAAATTTCAGTTTTACAATGGGAGCGCGCAGAGTGCGGTGGCGGGCCGCCCACTCAACGGACGAATATCCTATTTATAGAATAAATTAATAACAGGACACAATTTCCATTAGCCGGAACTCCGGACCGAGGGACGACGCGACGGCGGGTTCGTAGGCAATCAGAGCCGCAAGCAACAAGGAGTCCGGACGCACAAAAACACTATCAGGCTCGGTGGAGAGCACCGGGATCCGGGCGGGGGATTATGACGACTTACTCAATCTTGGGAATAATCGTTTTCAAGATGCGTGCTAGGCAGTTCTCACTCGAGATTAACACCTGAATACTTGCTGCTGGATTTGCGGCCGGTGAAGGCGTTCGATTTCGGGTGGTGACGTGCTGCATGGGTGTGTGTGGCTTAGACCTCTCATGGGAGAGCAGAACTGATTACTCGTTCAAATTGAATTCGAAATCAATCGATATAATCGGACGACGATACGGTAAAGTACAGCTGGAGGTGGTGTATGTCAGGGAGAGAGTCGATGTTTGATTGAAGGATACTTCCCCATAATGTGGTTTCCTGATGAAAGTGTGTCGGGATGAATCACAGATCGTGACACAGCAAACGGAGGGGTTGTGGGCATAACCTTAGCTCTGACATCAACAAGAGATGATTGTTTATTGGATGTTGTTTGCAGACATGTGTGGCTTGGGCTGAACTCAGAGGCCTAGGTCATTATCTGGAAATCGGCAAATGGGCTGTTCGACTGACACATGTTTCTTCTGCTTTGCCAACAGTGCAGGGTTAGTCTTAACAACTGTTTAATGGAAATTTGCAAGTGTTTGGTCTACAATGCGACTTGACTCCTTTTCACTTATTTATGCGTTTGTGATTTGAGCGGCGCCTCCCGACACCGCGACACATTTTGGTATGCCATTCACTGTAAGAACAATCAAACATAAGGAAATCAACCAACCTTTCATCAAAAATTAAATCGAAAGTAATAAATTCAACAAGGAAAGTTCAAAGTGGCAGTTTTACTTATTGCTCAACAACAGGGCGATAAGTTGTGGCTGGTGGATCGGTATTACCAGGATTTGAAGATTGGTTAACAGGGATGCACTACGCAGTGTTCTCCCCTATCATGTATACTGTAAATTAACTTCACCTATACCTGGAAAAGAGTCGGTAAAAGGACATTGCCCAAACGGATATTGTTGCTATTGGGGTCCGGTTCACAATTGGGCATATTATATAATGGCTGGTCGAAAAAGTTTTTTCGTATTTCTAATCAAGCTTTTTTAACAGACAATCCATGTGGTCCTCAAACATCGAACTTCTTTTTGTAGCCAGCCTTTTTCAAATGGTTCAAAACCGTTGTTTAGTTCCTTGGCGATGTCATGACTGCTTATGTGACGGTCTTGGTTAATCTTTTCCATAATTTCATCGACTTTATTAACGATAAGTCGACCAGTGCGAGGTGCATCTTTCACATCGAAATTTAAAGGACGGAAGTGAGCGAAACATTGTTGTGCTACATGAACTGATACAGCATCGCGTCCGTAAACTTCACAAATTTCATTGGTGGCTTGCGTGGCATTCTTTCCTTTTTTTATACAATAATTTCAAAGTATAGCGAATTTCTTCATTATTTTCACTCATTTTTGAACAGCTGTAACTTTTTTTCAACTTGTCCGAATTTAATTTGTTAGCTTAACAAGTCACCTTTCCAACACCATAAGGTATGATCCAATGCGATTGGTAGCACTGGAGATAGACGACTCCAAGGACATCTAGTGACAAAATACGAAAAGACTTTTTCGACTAGCCATTTGTACGCTCTCTCTCTCTCTGGACCAGAGAAATGGGAATGGGAGCAATAAAACATTTGGTCTAGTTATTTGAAAACAAATTGACTTAATTAAGCTGAGAAAGCACAACAGTCTATCGTAGTCTATTGTGTCAGTAGTTAGACCTATACATCTATATCGAGATGATGCAGTCAAGCATCCTCCTGATAAGGACATCAAAAATAAACCACAAGATCAGATCCATCGGATGCATATTATGCTTGGACGGAATGTTAAGAAAAAAACCCCTCCCAAACATTCAACTATGTTATTACTATTTTTGTCGAGGGTATATTACACCGCGTGGATTAGATTTCGTGCCCTCTTTTGATGTCACTGCCAGAGATAACCTTTAATAGAGATATCCAACTTCTACCTCCCTTGCCCCTTGATTTCATCTGACAGCGTTTTTTATTCGCTTTTAGTCCCCTGTCTGTGAATACGTGTGAGCTCTTGACAACGACTGTGGACCAGCTGATACCCTTCCCCACCTCAGTAATGGGGTGGATTAGAGTTCTTATTTGAAAATTCGCTTGTTAATTGAACGTTTTTTCAAATTTCGGCGTTCAATTTTCAACACAGAATGGAGGGGTAAACGAACGAACAAAGCTTATGTTCATGAAGTCGATTCATTAAAAGCAATTGAGCAATTCACAATCTGAAATACTTGGGCATAATTAATGAATGCACATCATAGTGTGAATTTTTTTCATATGAATAAAAATTAATAATACATTCACACGTTCAGTTAATCAAAAATAAAAATATTATTGAAGCGTGAATCATAAACAAGAAGTTTTGACAACCATTTTTATGCATTATTATAAAAGTTGCAATATGTTGCCATTGTTCTTATCAAATTGTTTAAATTGAATTCATGAGTTTTTCAGAATTCATGAATTAAGCGTATAAAGCGAACTTAATTGTTTGAGTTAATTTGTCAGGCATGGTTTATGAATAGGCTGTATATACACTTAAGAATTAATTTTATGTCAAATAGTTCCAGTTAAATGGCCATTGCAGTATATTTTTATTCACGAAAGTCCATATAATAATGTAAGAAAATTCCCTTAAAAATACTAGTCAACTTTTGAACACCCTCCGAACAACATACCCATGTATGTTACATGGAAAGTACATGGATTCCCACTAAATTCAAGAATCTGCCGCTTTTTTCCCACAAAATTCACGAATTGGCCGCCATATTGTGGCGAATTGACGAGCGTTGTAGATGCATAAGTGAAATACAAGGGATTACCACTACATCTTCGTTGTGGGCTAGGGGAAAAATGGCCGAAGTTGTATATGTCTATCATCCATTATCTCTGGTCACTGCTCTCTCAGAAGTTCCCTCCACATACAGTTCATTCCCGGGTCAGAGTTGAAGTAGAAGAAATTGTGGTGTCCCCATAACACATACTCCACACGAACAGAGCCTGACAACGATCAATGTTTCGTTAAGTTGTCCAACTTCTTCCTTCGAGCTGTCAAACAGCCTTTCTCCGGCTCTTTCTTTTTTTGGCGACGACGACACGACGACGATTCAACCCGGTACCGATTCAAAAAAAATTGATTAACTAAGCATTAGTTTCGAAAGTAAATAAATATTAAAAAATAAAAAATTTGAAATAAAAAACTTTACAAAATGATTTATTTTAGATTATCCTCTCTAATCTCAGTTTCCCTTAAGAATCTGAAAATGATAAATGGTTCTAGTGACTTCAATTTTTCCTCTGACAGTGGCTGCTTGGCCAAATATCTTTGTCCTTTATAAGCTAATGCCTCCAAAATCCGGGTTAATATTCATAAATTTCATTAGATTGTCCACAGAATCTGCAACCTTCTTGGGGTACCCCTAGTTTCTTTTGCTGTTTCCTGAGTCTCAAGTGCCCTGGTAGGGTACGGAGGTTATTCTTGAGCATGCCCCACACCTTTTTTGAGTTTCTTGGCCTTCTTCATGACATGAGGGCTGTTCAAAGTTTCTCTCCGGTTCCTTATTTCTAGTTCCCTTCCGTCTCCGACAGAGCAGATTCCTTCACAGCCTGTAAAAGGTCCCGATGCTCCTTTCCCAGCTTTGGAGTCGGCCACTTCATTGCCTTCTGTCCCTATGTGGCCGGGTATCCAGCAGAGACTTACTCTGTTTCTCTTGATCAATTCTTTCAGCTTAGTTTCCACACAAGCTTGGTGCTTTGCCATGTTAGTAATACGACTGTCCGAAATAATTGATATGTCGCAGTTAGTTTAGTTCCTATCAAGATTGATTTGAATGCATCTTTCAATGGCGTACATCTCCGCTTGGAAGATGCTGGTGCCTTTGCTCGTGAGTTCAAAGTAGATTGTCTGGGGTCCAAATGCCCCTGCTCCTCTTCCTTCGTCAGTTCTTAATCCATCTGTATACCCTTCCGCCGAATTTCTGCTCAGTCTGTAGACTATGGACGAATTCCTCCTTTTTAGTGCTGAGCTTAACGGTCAAATTCGTTTGGGTATACCCTTCTGCATTCTTCAATGGCCTTACCGAACTTAGTAATATTAGAATCAATCATCTTCGCCGCCTCTGTCAAAATGACCAAATGACTTACGGATTGACTATATCCGCGTGGTAACAAGATGAGAGTTAACTGGCCGAAGTGTTACTGTTGCTTGTTGTGTGTTGACCACTTTAACTTAACCAAATAGATTTCAATATCAAAAACTCAACAATCAATCCGTCAAGCAAAGAAGGCAACAAATGGGAATGTCGTTTGAAAAGTGGTGCTCACGGATGCCGACAACAAAGTTTCTGTGACTAGCTGATGGAGTCTTCTATAAAAATAAGGGGCTTCAAGCTTTATATTTCGTTAAGCTCGTCAGAACGAGAGGAGAGGAGAACGTCGATGTATTAAGACAGACGCTAGTTCAAGATCATGACTACTCCGCCCTAGGGTAATCTGAAAAAGATTGAAAACATATATTTCTCCTTTTCCTTAGTATATCAGCTGGGTCGTGAGAGATAGGGAGGTCAGGTTGCTCAATTGCCTCTAGAGCCGAAAGCAAAAGCCAATGACTAGAGTTTCTGTTTTTGGCTCTGCAACTATTGTTGATGGTACTGTTCAACAGTTACGAGGATGGTGCTGTAAGGACTTAGCCTACACAAGAGAAACGAACGCTTTGAAAAAGTGGCGATTTATTTCTCAACGTAGGCTCATTCTCACACGATAAACTTCTGTAACCCGTTTGAAAAATGCGTTTCCTACGAAGGCGACCTCCGTGGCGGCGATAATCACTTCATTCGCCTCAAAATTCCAGAGTGACTTTTTCGACTTTGAAAATAAAATAGGTCACACGGAGCCAAATCTGGAGAATACGTTGGTTGGGGCAGCAGCGACGGCGGCGGTCTCACGAGCGCTTGTTGTCCAGAGTCACCGAAAGCGCCACCCATCGAGCAGACAGCTTTCTCAGGGCCAATATTTCATGCAGGCTATGATCCACAAGGATTTTTTAGATGCCTACTGTCTCAGCTAGCTCTCACACCTTCAATCGGCGGTCTAATAAGACGAGATCATTTATTTTTGTCGCATTATCCTCCGTGGTAGCTGTTTTCGGGGTACCTGGCCGTGGCTCAGCGAAAACCGACGTGCTACCACGTGGAAACTTGTTAAACCAATTTTTGATTGTAGCCATCGAAGAGGAAGAGTCACCGTACCCAGCATCCAGGTTAGGCTTGTGTAGTGCATGAACAAACTAGTTCAAAAAATAGCTCTTTGAAGTGAACTATGCTGTCCCTTGCCATTTGATTCCCGCGAATGCGATTACATCAGCTGGGCGACCACTTGGCAGACCCAGGATGAGATGGGTGGACCTTGAGGCAAAATATGGCAGTCCATAAGCTCGCCTAGTTACGCTTGGGTATAACCATTGATGAGTTAGAGTCGATAGCGGAGGATTGAGTTGCCTGGAGATCGTGCGTGACTTACCCCCGCGACCCCTTTAGTGAATCATGCGGGTCAGAATTATGTGAACTAGTTCCCAATATCATTTTATTTTAGCTAATTTAATTCAGTAGTTCGATAAACTTAACAATACCCTACCCAAACATAAATTCTCAGTGTTTTCGTGGCACCATCTGGCGGTGAGGCTAAGTTCTTATCGGACCACCCTCATACCTATATCTGCCCAGTGTGACGCTCTCTCTTAAACTCGCCACACTTCACCCCTTACTCAAACTTATTGTAAAGCTTACTAACATGTTGGTCATCCTTTCATGAGCACAGCATATAGTTCGCCTTGCCCTCTTTCACCGTAGGATTCACCGCTTCCTTGCATTGCTCTTCAGGGTGGATCGCAGTGGCGTATTGGGTTAGTGCGTCGAGTTCTACGCCGATGGTGCCAGCTTCGATACCCGAATTTAACCCCAATTGCATAATTCACAGCTCCACCTCTTTCGAGTCACTCACAATGGTCAAGGAGTATTCCTGTCTAGAAAAAAGCTTCTCAACTTCGCCGTTCGGAGTCGGCATAAAACTGTAGGTCCCCTCCACTCGTGAAAGAACAATAGCGCGCACAACACGAGTTGTTGCTGCTAGGCCCTGGTCCTCTTTTGGCTGCAGCGACAGGCCTTGTTTCCCTATTGGCTGTAGCGCCACCCATATTATTATCATTAAAGGTTTCAGCGACCGCGACAGCTCGGGGTAGTCGAACATATACGTTAATGTCATCTGGGTATGGCAAATGGTCAACGAATTTCTGGAAGATCGTGCCTCTTGGGTGGAATATTGATAAATCACATGAAAGACCGTCGCCTTGCCAAAGCCTTGCATTATAAATCGGTCATTTACTGAAACTTCAACAACATCTCGCTCACTTCGGTCATCTCGCAGGAACTTTACACGTAACGCAGTGGTCCAATCGCGCTACACCCTCGTCTTTCGCGTTTCTGACATTAAGGCTATCCTCTCTAGAATCATAGCTTGCACTAGGTGCGTCATCACACAAAGCACGCGCAGCTTCAGTTGACCTCATGGAATAAAGCAAACGGTTTACATAAATGCGTAATGATCCTGATTAATCTGAACGAGCAGTCTAAAACATCTCTAACGAGCCTGTCCCATTTTCGTCTAGACAATGAGTCCTTTCTGACAAACGGCACTCAAAAATAACTCGCTCTCCTTGCAGCACGACCCAAATCCCTTCCCGATCGAAATGATATCCTGTAATCCCCCGGATTGACCACTCGGAATTTCATCAACCCGACCCAACTCAGATACAGCTTCCTCTTTGGAAAATATTAATTTCAACTCATTATCCATCCCCAGTGCGCCACGTCCAGTAATTAGCCTCGACGTGCAGTCCCAGGCAAGCCCAGTGGATGGAAGAAGGACTATATGCCTCAGTGGGAACCCGTCTGCTGTCCGTCCTTTGTGACATAATCAGGACTGCGACATTACCCGGATTGACCGAATTGCCTCGCATCGTACCGTACTCTCAGCTCACCTCTTATCCGCAACCGGACCGGCTGACTATCTAGTTGAAATCATTAACAGACCGCTCCGCACAATAAAAGATGGCTTATGCACGTACGTGCTGCGGAGTAATCCAATTACAGAATTTGCACTCGTTCTCCTCCGTAGTCGCGGTCGCTGGTCTGTGTGATGTGTGTCATTGCGGGTTGTGACTACTGTGCGTCGTGGTCGAGGACTGGCGGACTCTGGCTCATCTCCAATGCATGCATTAAGTATCCATAAACTTTCTATTGGCTTCAATTTACTGTTTACAGTTATTATTATTGCTTGCTCAGAGAGTGGAAGCGCAAGTGAGAGAGAGGAAGTGAGCAAGTGACGAGGCTGCCGGCGCTGCGTCGTCGGTGGTGGCAAGCGGCAGCAGCGGTACGAGATGGAATTAACATTTTATGGGGCATTGTTCGGAAATCTCCTTTGTTGCCCCATAAAGGAGCCGTATATTGCTGGGCTTACTTCATAATGAGATGCTTTAAAGAGTGAGTGAGAGAGGGAGAGAGAGAACGAAAAAGGAAAAACAAGCCCATCAGACGGATGTCCTTTTGTGTGTTTGGTTTGTTCAGACACGATTGGTCTGGGGGTGGAGGAGGCGAACCCAAGGGCGAGGGTGTGAGCATTTATTATTGCATTCCACTGAGATGGCTGGAAGAGAGAGAGCAAGAGAGACAACCGTGGGAGTACAAGAGCAAGGAGTACCTAGAAGTAGGCACTTAATTTGAATTTCATAAAAATGTCCTGCAGGCCCTTAAATTTATGCTAGCCAAAGGGGCCGAAGTGGGCTGCGCTATCTGGGGGCATTGCAGGCGTACATCCCGTGGGGGGTGGGGCATGAACTAAGCTAAGCAAGAATCTGCTATTGCCCATAAATTAGTGAGCGGCTGGTGGCCTGCTTGTATAATAAATTCGAAACAATTTATTGCCATGGTTAAGTAATTTGGGGGGTCGGCGGTCGATGAGAGGTGCGGGGCACGATTGCGGCCAAGATGTGATGCCCCATTCGGGGTTCGATGAATTGGCAATTAATACTGTAAAAGGAGCAATTTGTTTCCGGCAAGTAGTCAGTGGCTTTTGCGATGTCTATCTGTGGTCGGTGAGTTGATAAACGTCGGTCCCGACGAAGGGGCAAGCGAGGGGATATGGTACGTCTCTATCTTGAGGTGGATAATGGGGTTTTGCCCCCAGAGCCGATGCGATGTTGATGGGAAGGCCACATGACCATAGCCGGAAGGTTTCAATCGATCCAACAAGTTTTCCCTGGCCAACGCGTTTCTTGGGAAGAATTTTGTGATTGATATTCAGCTGGTAACCTTTTCCTGCGGCTAGGCCCTGTTCTGTGGGACGAATCTTTAAAACGTGCCTTTGCACGAGGCTTGTCCTGTTGCGGCTTGTCGCTCGTTGGGTGTAATTGGTTCGTCGATTCCTTTGATTGCCTGTGATCTGGGGCAACTTGACTTTGATGGCCGTGATATCAATTATCCGTGAAATTGTTAAATTTAATGAACCGCGTTGATCGAACATAAAACTTATTGGTCGCAAGCAGTTTAAGGGTGTAAGGAAGTAATTTTCGAAAATTTATTGTTCACTGCAAGGGGACCTGGACGCATGGTCGGTGTTCGTTTTTTACATTCGAAAATGGGGTCACTGCTTTCACAAGCATTGGTTGCAGGGTGGCTGTTGCTATTTATTAATTTAACTGAATTCTCCCTCAATCAGTTGCGCATTGTCGTTGCAGCGTCGATAAGCTCTGAAAAGAGCAGCGAATCGATGATTTTCCTGGCAAAGCTGTTTCCATTGAAACGTTAATGATTTAAGAGGTTAATTGTTACGTTGAAGGGATTGTTGTTGGAGTGAACTTCTCCGGGAATGTGGGCAAATTATCCATATTCAGCGAATAATCACGTAATCGTATACCGATTGCGGGGCAATCCTCAAATTGTCACGTTGGTTTCGTAGAGGTCTTTGTCATCTAGCCCTACATGTTCTCTGTGATTACAATTTGTTGACAGTGGCATAAAGGTATTATGACTTTTAAGCCAGTTGAGGTGATCAAGTTGGAGATGTTTATATAGACTATTCCTCGGTAGGTGCTCGACTAAAGCGTCCTTATTAATGTGGGCAGGGAATTCCGCAGTAGAGAATCGTGGCGAGCAGTTCGTGACAGCGTACATAGAGAGCTATAAAGCGCCATGTTTATTTTTGGCTTTCCTGCCACACTCCTCAGTTTGTGTATCAGGGTTACGATAGTGGTTTCTCTATTCACTATGGACTTATCGAGGTCTTTAATGTCAAATGAACAAAACGACTACAACCTTCCACCGATAGATCTCTTCGGCAGGAAGGCCTTTGCCAGCACGGCGATTAGTTTGAAATCGCAGTGTATGTGCCAGGAGCTTAGATCTGGACAAAATTGGATCCCTACCAGGAAATGCCGATCTCACGACAACTAAGCTCGAGATCGAGAAAAATGTCACAACCAGCATACCCTCCAGATTTTACGGGACATCTGCACACCAGACGTTGGATGGTCCTCTGCGAACTTTCACAGATGGGTCGAAGATGGGCAAAGGAGTGTATGTGTGTTGGATTAAGAGTAGATAGGGTATGCATTTGCAACTGTCATTCAGATTACTTATCACTGCAGCGTCTTTCAGGGAGAGACTAAAGCGATTAAATTTACTTATTATTACTTATCACTGCAGCGTCTTTCCGGGAGAGACTAAAGCGATTAAAGAAGCTCCATTTTGGCTAAAAAATCATCTGTTCGGACAGCAAGGCAGCGGTCAAATCTCTGAGTGCACTCAGATTTAACTCCAAGACGTCCCTTAATTGTCTCCTATCTCTTAGAGACACCACCTCAACACTCTTTCCAGCCGGTGAACTTCCGTTCCGAAAGAAAACGCTTACCCACACCCACCGTAGATGATCTCCTGCAGTGGGTGCCTCATCACAAAGCAATAATGGCCTACTATCGATACTAAACGCTCACGTGACTTGGTCAGAAAGAGTAGGCCGAATCTTAGAACCCTCATCGGCGTCATAACCGGGTACTGTCCCATTGGCATTCACGCCTCCAGACTAGGTATCCCCTACAGAGAGGAAGACGAAGAAGAAACGATTTCACACCTTCCTTGCAATAGCTGCACCCTCAAATCTTGCAGATTTAGTCACTTAATTTTTCTAGGACTTGACAGAAGTAAGTAATATTAGCTTTAGTCATCATCATGACTTTATTTTATTTGCAGATAGATTGCAGATGGTTAGTAACACAACGGACCTAATTGAAGCTACCTTTTTCTTAAAGCAGTCAGTCACTCTAGCTGACCTTAACCATACAAGAAAACATCTAAGAGCAGATCTTTCATAAGCAATGAAACCCCAAAGCTTCGTGCTCTCACCGAGAGGGAACAAATCACCTGGAGAAACGTCCTCCTATCGCCGTACTTTCATACTTACTCGACTGATTAAGGACCGATGCTAGAACTTAAGATATACATAATAGAAGTAAGGGCTTAGAAAATGAGGTGTTGTGCGTGATATTATTTTCTCACGAGTGGTTGTGTGGGAGTTTCAAATTGCATTTGTGAAATCACCTTAATAAATTCTTACATTGTTTTTGACTGTTGGTAGTACGACCGTTTTATGTGTTGTTTATTACCCCATTTTTTGTATCATACTCACTTCATGTTCATCCATTGAATAAGAGCAAACGATTATCTTTCTTACCGAGGAACACGCTGTCTCTTATTTGCCACCCTTTTTCTTCCTACAGCAAAAATCGAACGCGCAAACAGGGTGGGACCTATAATTTTATGCCGACTACGAATGGAGAAGTTTGAGTACGTTTTTCTATATAGGAATACTCTTTGAATATTGTCAGTGACTTGAAAAAAGGTGAAGCCATGAATTATGAATATTTGTAAATTGGGGAATGGAACCTGGCACCCCCAACACTGACCACAAAACTAAGGTTGTCCATAACTTGTTTAGATTGAGCCCAGTAATCTTTAGATTCTCATTAAAACGCCCTGATGCTATGCCAATGATCACCATTTCATAAGAATATTCTTACTTATCCAGTGGCCCCCTTGGATTTTATATTAAGGGCTCTTGTTTCCATTGGGCTCAGTGCGTGCTTCACTTCATGGGACTGGAGTTAGTGCAAATTCTATTTGTGGAAGTCGAGTGTTAGGTTATTTCCGCTCTTCTTCAAATAGGCTAATTATTGTTGAACAAACACTTTTTAACACATTTAACCAACTCATCCTGTTCTAGAGCTCTATATAAGTTAAGACAACTCACTGATAATCATCCTTTTAAGAATATCAAAATACTAGTTGATCGTAAAATGATATCATCGAGCACCCCACGACAATAAAGTTTACATATCACTCGACACCACTCATCCGGAAAGCTACAAACGCAACGGACTGCTAGGATCTTTGCCGATCGAGTCTCCCGGAATCTCTCTCTAAGTTCGTCGCCACCTGCGCAAACAATCGAAGAAGATTGGAGGCGTTATCAAGAAGCCATCAAAGATGCTGCCACTGATGTGCTGGGTTTTACGGCACCACCTAGAAAAAACCCATGGTTTGACAACGAGTGTAGGCTGGCACATGCAGCGAAGCTGGAAGCCTACAAAGCAACGCTGCAACGAACGACGAGAGCTGTTCGTGAGCTCTACGAACAGAGACGAAGGGATGAGACCCGGCTTCTCAGAAGAAAGAAGAAAGAGCACGAGAAGCGCGCGATCGAGGAGATGGAGAGGTGCTACGGTAGGAACGATGTCCGAAAGTTTTACCAGAGGGTGAAACAGTTATCCAGTGGATATAAGGTTCGGACAGAAGCCTGCCGGGACGAGAATGGACAACTAGTAGTAGAGTCGCAGTCGATACTGAGAATTTGGAACAACCACTTCTGCAGACTGCTAAACGGCGATGATGACACCAATACCGCTGTCAGGCAGAATGTTCCACTCAATATGTACGATGATCGACGAGAATTCCGTCCCCCCGACTTAGACGAGGTCAAGATAGCAATATCAAGACTGAAGTCTAACAAAGCTGCCGGTGCGGACGGACTGTCCGCTGAAATCTTTAAGGCAGCTGGAGATGATCTGGTTGGGCGTATGCACCAGCTTATCTGTAAGATATGGTCGGAGGAGAGCATGCCCGATGAGTGGAATCTCAGTATCGTTTGCCCGATCCATAAGAAAGGAGACCACTTTGACTGCGCCAACTATAGAGGTATAAGTTTCCTGAACATCGCCTACGAGATCTTCTCTGCCGTTTTGTGTACTCGCCTGAAGCCGTTTATAAATAACCTGATAGGTCCTTATCAGTGTGGCTTCAGGCCAGGGAAGTCCACCATCGACCAGATTTTCACACTACGGCAGATCCTGGAAAAGACCCAAGAAATGAAATGAAAATCGACACCCACCACCTTTTTGTCGATTTCAAGGCCCCATATGACAGCGTGCATAGGGACGAGCTATACAACGCCATGTCTAGTTTTGACATTCCTGCCAAACTCGTCAGGTTGTGCAGGATGACGATGGAGAATTCTCGCTGCTCCATCAAGGTCGGTAACGAACTCACCGAGACCTTCAATGTCAAAAAAGGATTTAGACAAGGTGACGCGCTGTCATCTGATTTCTTTAACATCATCCTGGAGAAGATCGTGCAAGACTCACACGCCAGCACTAGAGACACGATCTTCCAGAAGTCCGTACAACTGCTAGCATACACGGATGACATTGACGTGATTGGCAGAACACAGCGAGCCGTCAATGAGGCGTTTGCTGGCATTGAGGCGGAGGCGGCTAAAATGGGTCTAGCGGTGAATGAGGGCAAAACGAAGTATATGCTGTCATCAAGAAAGGACACACAACATCGACGTCTTGGACAGAGCGTCACAATGGGCAGCTATAACTTCGAGGTAGTCAAGGACTTCGTCTACCTCGGCTCCGCAGTAAACAGTACAAACAACATCAGTACCGAGATCAAACGCAGAGTAACTCTTGCCAACCGCTGTTGCTATGGGCTCAAGAGGCAATTGAGTAGTAGAGCCATCTCTCGAAGGGCCAAGCTGACCCTATACCTTGATCATCCCAGTTTTGCTGTGGAGGCATGGACAATCTCAAAAGCGGATGAGGAAGTCCTTGGTATTTTCGAGAGAAAAGCTCTGCGTGCGATGTTTGGTCCTGTTTGCGTTGACGGTTTTTGGAGGAGAAGATTCAACCACGAACTGTACGGGCTGTACAGCGACATGAGTCTAGTCAGGCGTCTTCGGATCCAACGCCTAAGATGGCTAGGCCATGTAGAGCGTATGGACAACTCAGCTCCGGCCCGGAGAGTCTTCGACTCCGAACCCGTGGGACAACGCAACAGAGGACGCCCGCGTTTAAGGTGGCGCACCCAGGTGGAGAAGGACCTCAACCAACTTGGCGTGCGACACTGGAGACAGCTAACCAGAGACCGTGCTAGCTGGAGAGGCTTGTTGGTTGAGGCCCAGGTCCACCCCGGACTGTAGCGCCAAATGAAGAAGAAGAAGAAGACACCACTCATCCAATAGTCCAATTTCAACATCTTTATCACCACATGTTCACCCACAGATTCTCTCTCTACATACTAAATTAAGGTAGCTCTGCATTCCAGGATGGACCTGAGCCTCAAGCTGGCTTGATCTTTAGCTAGCTGCCTCCAGTTGAGTCCAGCTCCGTTTCGACTTGCTTGCGCCACCTAATTCGCTGTCGCTTAAGTGGCGCTCTACTGCGCTGTACCTCGGGGGTGGCTTCGATGACTTTCCGGACCGGAGTATTGGTTTCCATCCGCTTTACATGACCTAGCCATCTCAATCGTTTGATCTTCTGACTAAGTCGATGTCGCTGAACAGTTCATACAATTCGTCGTTATATTTCCTCCTCCACTCACCATCTATGCAGACAGGACCGAAAATCACCCGATGAGTTGTCCAAGAGCAACTTGGTCTGCTTTTAACAGAGTCCATGCCTCTGTGCCATACAGCAGCACTGGGACGATTTAGGTCTTATAGAGTGTAACCTTGGTTGTTCGAGAGAGGGCTGTGGTTGTAAAAAAAAATTTTTTATATATTGATATATGAGGATATTGCTAAGATAGATGCATGGATGTATGAAAATATACTTAATATGACAAGAAGAAAATGAGAAATAAAGGTATTTGAGATTGGACAGCTCTCCACGATCTGTGTTTTATTATAATTTATAGTCTCTGACGTTCTTCCGTCTGTCCCTTTTTACGAAACCATTAAGTTCCAACCGCAAATAGACTGTAAATAGACATGGTTTCAATTACAAGCACTTCCGACGAGTACAATTTTCTCTGTAAGCACCTGTAACTCTCGTTGTTGCGCATTGTAATCCACCATCGACGGAGCTCTGCCAATAGTCCTCCCCAGCATCCCCCGATCCAATTTCATTCGCAACGTGAAAACAGTATTCTCTTCTGAATTATTAAACTTCTGCTGTGAAACTCGAAACATAGAGAAAAAAGACGAATAATTCCGTGTTCCACTCGAAAAGAGGAGGAATTGCGAATGCCTTCCCCCAACCGCGTGCACTTACATGATAGGCTTTGCATAAGCGTCCCCAGCAAATCCACCAGACTAAGTGGTTGCGACTGATGGGGTTTTGTTGTTTTTTCTTCAAAGATTGCACCTCTCCTCATTAGGCATCTCCCAGTCAATCACATTCCCATTAAGACCTGCGTTTAACCGCCACCTGGTGCGGGTTCCGTTCTCGAAGTCGAACGAAAAAATTCCCAACAATTTAATCCAACCAACCCACGTCATCTGCCGAACGCCCATCCTAATCTCAGAGGTCAGGAATTTTCATTTTCATCATTCCGACTCTGATTTCGCTTCACAGCATCACAAAAGGAATCAAAGATCCATTTACCAAAGGAAAAACAAAATGAAGGAACAAGGAACAAGGGGCAACGAAGGAAGACACAGATGGCGGGTGGCAGGAGTTAAATAAAAATGCCAGCACACCTTTTTAACGCAACCCCTCAAAATACTCAAAATGCTCAAAATGTTCCCAATCCCGCCGCTCGACCGCCCTCCCGTGTGGCACTTCTGACAAGAAGCCCCCTAAGTAAGCAAGGGGTTCTGGCAGAGCGCGGTGCGTCAGCGTCAACAATGTCGATTTCAATTTCGAAGATTTTCACTGATGCCGCTCGAGCTTAAAGTGTAATTCTTGAAATTTGTAAGCAGAGAGAAGGCTGCTGTCATTCATCCCTACCGTACGACTCCCTTGACAAATTCAACGCGTTACGCTTTGAACAAAGGCCAGAGGATGGGGCGGCGGACGAGGGCCCGAGAGGACGAGCGAAAGCATTGCAAACAGCCAACATCGCACAAAAATAAGTCGAAACGAACTCTGGGGGGGAAATGTAAATACGTTGACGACGCTGAGTCAGTCAGTCATGTTTGGCTTTCGTATAATGTCGGCGCTAAACACACAACACAACAAGCAAAGAGCCAGCGAAGCGTAATCCATTTACAAGGCACCATGACGCGAGAGAGCACGGCGACGGCAGGCGAGCAGGGCCGGTGGTGGTGGCTGTACGTACGCATCCAAGGTTGGGTGACTCAAAAAAGAAAATGAAAAAGAAAAGGATACACCCTCCCGCAGCATTTGTAAAACGCTCGAGATCCCTGGGAATAGAGCTAATAAAACCCAAGGATAAATGGGTAGATTTGAGGGTGAATAAGTCAAATCGAGGGCGCGTAGCCGACCGGAGTAGTTGGTCGTGGTAGCCTATGCTGCGCATCCAAGGTATGCAAACAGCGTTTTGTCGTCGTCGCCGTGCCGCGCCGTCGTGACAACCGCTTCAGCCTCGCCGGTGTCGAGGAGCCGAGCCGTCGACGAGGATTTATTGTTCATAAATTCCTCAAGTGCGTAGTTGGCGAGGTAATTGTGTGTCCATGAAAGCCACAGAGGCGGAATTGACTCGAGTGTGGCTTTAGTGCATCCGCGAGCAGTCGGTGGGATGAGGCGCCATTGTGGGGTGTGCCGGCAATAAACGCATTTTCGTTGAATTTTTGAACGAGTAACCTCTTTACGAGCTCTTTAGCTATGGGTTCTTAATTTAACACCTCTGCAGAATGAGGGTTGTTATGTTAATCACGGGGGGCTGTGCTCCAAATTGCAAGTGATGTCGTCGTTGATGCTGAGCGGTCTGACCTGGTTAACCTAGGATTGCTTGGATGCGTGATGAGGACTTAATGGGTCTGGGCGTCTGTCACGTAGGAAGAGCACGTACATAAATTTAATTTTGTGGTAAGTTAACCCTTTTGTTGGCTTGGAGCACCTTCGTCTTTGGAGTGCTCCGGTTCGTTTCGTTTGATTTTGGGAGAAGTGCCGTTCCACACAATGAAGTGCTGCGCGACGCCAGTCTCTTGGGGCATCAACTTTAACGATGGATTAGAAGCGAAAGTGTGCACTTTGCAGGAGGAGGGTCGGTGGTAAAAGGTCACGGAATTTGTGAGAACACAAAATCACACACACCTGTGAGTTTGGCAATAAATATATTTTACGTCTGTCAAAACTACCGATAAATTCTTATCCTTAGAGAAACTGCTTCAAAATGATAGTTATGTACAGGCGTGGAAGAGCATATGGCATTTTGATTGATGACTCGATTTGATGGCGGCATATCCGAGGAGTCATCCGTCACACGACGCTTTCTCGACGTGCGATCCGTCGCTTACTACAAATCAGAAATGAAGTATTCCAGAGATAGCTGACTTCAGTGCTGATTGCCACCTAGTCCATCGACGAATTTGAGTGGCTTTTTGACAGATATATGATGACACGAAATAACGTAAATGCCGTCCTCGGATTGGTCCATTTGGTCTAAGAACACGTTATAAAAACCAGTTGTCAAAAATCTTAAGAGAGGTAGAAGTCTCTGTAATACTTCATTTCTGCTACAAATTTGGGAAATTAACTACATACGCTGTCTCAATCGAGGGAAACTCCACGAGTTACATCCTAGTGGTGCATGATAAACAAATCAGCGAGCCTAATTCTTGGTGTCTGAACTTCGAATTCGATTATCATGGCTCGAAAACTAGGGGAAGGTTGTATACCCGGTATAAAACCAGGTTAGACGCTAGTCAGCTAGTCCTTAACTTCATTTCAGGCTCCATCAGAAGCAGAGACTTGACAAGCTTGTACCACTCGTGGCAGCATGGTACACATATCATAGCTGTTTAGCATGCAATTTCGGTTAAATTCGGTTCGAAGGACCAAATATATGTTCTATCTTGAGTTTTGCTGCATGTGTGAAGTTAAGAGTGGACAGATGAGTTGATTCTTAAAGTTTCAGGAATTTATTCATCTAGCTTTTAATTATTTTTTCTTTGGAAGCTGCATGGACGAGGATGAGGAAGAAACCATTGAACACTTGCTATGCAGCTGCAGTGCTCTCTCATCCCGTAGATTCAGACTTCAGGGAGGCCCATTTCTTTGTTAATCTGACTGAATTGAGCACCATCAGAATCAGCCTTCTTCTTCGCTCTATCAAAAGCTTTAATTGGCTTGCGAAATAGGTACCCTTTCCGGGGCCTCGCTTGACCTAAGTGTATCTGCTGTCCGTATGTGCGACAGTCAGCCACCTCTACCTAACCCAACCTAGTTGTTAATGATCAGTCGTCTGGACAATATCAAGCGAGAGTCAGTTCTTAATTCTTGATCACGGCGCTGGCAGGGGCATTCATTTTTGAAGCGGCGCACTGTCTTTAATCGGACATCGCAGTGCGAAGGTACAGATGGGGAGATGGAGAAGAGGTACCATCCGATATTAGTCTCATATGGCATGTGCTGGGAAGACCATTTCATATTGGTGGTGTGGGTAAAAACGAATTCTGCAATTTAAATGTGCTCCCGATGGTAGGTTTTTAATCTCTATACTAGAGCATTCAGATTCAAGATGCTTTTTAATGGTAGGCTTAATGGTAAACTTAGTTATTCCTAGTGAATTATCAAATGAATTCACGGAGCACGAAAATTCAGCATAAAAAGAAGACGACATATTACGGCGTGTCGGTGTTAAAGTCAGTGGATCGAATACGAGATATTTCTGTCCTTCTGCCTAAACGTCACATTACTCGCTTTTGCATTCTATAAAGGTAGGTGGTAGGTAATTGCTGGCAGTTCGCTACTAGTAAGAACTCCACACAAGCAGAGAAGGTGAGTTATTGTTTCTACCTCCTCTTCATCCATCATCATCAAATTATGCAAAAATCACTGCATGATACGCCAATTGCGGGCATTACACTTGACAACTTTATTTTGTGCTCTCCGAAGGAATGGGACTCTGCAGGTGTTACTTTACAGAAAGTGGACAAAGTGTAGGACACAAAATAGAGTCTTGAGAGGGATACCAGTGATTTTTTAGAGGAAATCACAACCAAAACAATGATTCGAAAGGTTGTAATTTACTGAAGAAGAATCATCGATACCAGAGACGTTTTTTTAAAGACTCAACTGCCAATCCCCACTCGGTAAAATTACTTCGCAATATCAAGCTGAACGGCCTTGCCTCAGACTATGCAAAAATGGGGTTCACTTTTCGGGAGACATTAAGGAGGTTGAAGGACTTCGGATTTCTACGCTTGGCAGTGCTTCTGTGGATTAAGAAACAAGGGACACGAGTTCTATGGATTGGTACAATTCAAGGTTGAAGAAAATTCGACAAATTTGAAGATATTCTTTTATAATTACTCTAAAAGATATCAGAAGCTCAGGACAGATAGAAGGCTACACTATGGATTAGTCTGTAAGTTTTGGAATTAATTGACTAGAATGTGGAGAGGATATAGAGTCAGATAGCACTGCGAACACAATTGATGCATTGTGCACCTTTTCTTCATCCAGGACTTCAGGACTTCCTTGAGAAAGTTGATGATCTCTTTAGCTGGGGTGTCCTACCGGTTTCTGCTCATTATTTTGTGTCTGCTTGGTGTCAGATTTGGGCACTCGACTAGTAGGTATTCCAAGATGTGCTTTGATTGTCTACAGTGTCTGCAGTTGTCTGAGCTGCTGTGCCCCATTTTGTATAAAAAGTGGCCAGTAAGTGCCAGGTCAGGCTGGTTTAAGCTTAGAGCCTCCTGGGTTTTTCTTTGATCAACCGTGATGTAATTTTGTTGGATTTTTCAAGTCTCTCCTGATTGCTCGAGAATTGGATGCAGCATTGATGTGTCCAATTGTTAATATGTTGTAATACATCAATATTGGTGTGTTCATGAAAACGGAAAGGCCCATTAAAAGAAGTTTCAACCCCTTTCTTTGCTCTGATGTCTGCTTTTTCATTGTTTCATATCCTGGCGCCCACATCATTTTCTGCCTGTTTTTCTCAAAGAATCTTAACTATTCTCTTGGCATGATGTTTATTTCTTTGGTTTTAAAAGTCACTCTTCATCTACCAGGATTGAACACAGGAGAGGTGAGAGGACATCTCCCTGAGGGGAATCTTTGATCACCCCACTCTCTAGAGTGCAGATGATGGCTTGGGTACACATTAGCGGAGCGCGTAAGACTATCTCCTCCGAAGCACTAAACATATTCCTCAACCTGCCACCGAAAGAAGTAATTGGCAGACGGACAGCAGCTAGTACGGCAATCGGATTAAGATCGCTGAGCAGCTGGAAAGAACTGCAGTCTAGACATTTAACGATCCTACGCAGGTATGCCTCTATATCGATAGATACAGACCTTACTTTAAGGTAAGGATTTCTCAACTAGCATACCGCCCAGTAAATACTGGGAGTCTGAACACCAAACCACTGCTGGCATCTACTCCAAGGATCAAAATATTCAGCTATCTTTCCGACTGTCTAATCACTGTAGATTCTTTCAGGCTGAAAAACAAAATTATATCACGCAAACAATGTTATATCACGCACAGATATCGTCATCTGTCCCGATAGCCAGGCAGTGATAAAATCGCTGGATTCAGTCAACTTCAACTCCGAGACTTCCCTCTATCGCCGGCTATGTCTTAACGAGATGGCGAAGTATTTTAGCATCCAACTGACGTGAAAGGTCACAAGCTCCGTGCTCTTTGCGGGTTGATAACCACCCTCCATGCCTATAAATCTGCTGAAGCTTGAAACGCATGCTCAAGCAAACCGCAGATGGGTATATGGCACAGGTTGCCTCATTATCAAGCAACTATGGCCTATGGTCGATCTCAAGCGATCGCTTAGCTTGATCAGACTAAGCAGGCCAAATCTCAGGTCTCTTATTGGCGTTTTAATAGGGCACTGTGCCATCGGAACGCATGCCTCTACACTAGGCCTTCCTATAGTGATTTCTATCGAATCTGCATGGACGAGGATGAGGAAGAAACCATTGAACACTTGTTATGCAGGGGGGGGGGGCATTTCTTTTTTAATCTGACTGAACTGAGCAGCATCAGAATCAGCCCTCTTCGTTTTATCAAAAGCTCTAATTGGTTTGCGAAATAGGTACCCTTGATCCGCGTGGTAACACAATGAGCCTTCGCTTGGCCTAAGTGTGTCTGCTGTCCTTATGCGCGGCAGTCAGCCACCTCAACCTAACCTAACCTACTCTGATGTACGTAGTTTGGCTATTATAAGCCTTTCTTTCAGCACGGCGTGTATCATTCGTGTGATTATGGGGTCAACTCCCTTTTGGATTAGGCCATTAAGTAACTCAGTGGAAACCATTTACTTGGATTAACAGTAATTCTTATAATCAATTACTTCCTCAAATTGCTGTTTACTTTAGCCCTTGGGGAATAATGTAGTACCCCATTTAAGTGCCTCTCAGGACAACAACTCAGCAAAACACAAACCCAATTTGAAAGGCAACGACTATCACTTCGCCAACAATTACAAAGTTCTCCCAACGATCGTAACTAGTTCAAGCATTTGCTGGAGGTGATGAAGTGCGTCAGACCAAGAGCCATAACTTACAGCAAACGTTCCACAATTCAGAATTCCGCATGGATTCCCTCCGCCCGCAATTTGCAGGCACACCATCCCTGAGTGGCCCTTCATCGAACGTAGATCACAACGAGTTGAGACAACATCTCGGCCCATTTGAACTCGAAGGAGATGCAAATAAAAAAAAAAAAAAAAACACGGCAAGCTTCATTTGAACATTATTCAGCACCATTATCCGTCCTCATTATTGCTGCTCCGGTGGCCTATCTGACAACATTTAAATCCTTCGCCACGTCCTCTCACAATAAATCCTTCTTAGCAACCATAGTGTGCTGCGCCTCAGTACCTCCTAACCAGCAATCCATCGCGATGGTTCACTGAGTTCCCGGCAGAGTTGCTGTGCGCCCTTCAGCTTTCGTTTCGAGAGATGGAATGGTCCTGTATCCTTGCAAGGCATTACGTTTACAACCCATTAAGTCACTCTATTGTTTATAGTTTCTATTATGTTATTCATGGCACCGCTGCTCCCAGTGTCCGTTTGTTAGATTCTGTCGGCTCCTTGCAGCTAGCCCATCCCTCCCCCTCTGCCGCCTAGCCACCCACATCCCTTCGGTCCTGGACGACCGGGAGATGTCTCATCCTGGAAGCAGTCAAACGGAAAACGAAACAAAAAACGAATCTTTTTTGCTTGTTTTCTTGTTTTTTCCCTTGCATCCTTTGTGGGTGCTTATTTTTACTCATTACACCCATCCGTCCTGGGTTCATATTCCGTTGGAATGCCTTATGCCCGCTTCGCTGTGTGCTGTTAATTCTTTTTTGCTGTGCAGTCGTCTGGCGTGGCAGCTATGCCAACCTCAAATTTGGATTTCTTTGCCTTTCGACTCGCATTGCTTTTCCGGGAAAAAAAGGATCAGGCAGGGTGGAATATTTTCATTTTCTCTGTTACCATGGCCGGGCGGGGGTGGGAAGTATGCTAGAAGATACTTGATTATATTAAGATAACTGGAGCGACACTCACCTCGCCATAAATTGCCGACACCGACGGGACGGGCACTGCTGAGGTCGTAAAGCAATTCTATGAGGAAATTATAATATATAACACTTGCCGAGAAACACACACACACACAGCCAGACAGACACACATACGTCTCTTGGCACAGAGGGCGGGGTTCATTAAACGAATTTTTTTCAATTTTAATTTGCAATTAAAAATGATTTGCGGTGAGTGGGCGGCGAATATCTGCAGGAATGCGGCAAATTTTTCGGAAAGCCGCATGGAAACGGTAGTGCTGTGACGCAGGCAAATTATTTATGAGCAGAGGTTTGCGAACACACCCATTGCCAAAAATGCAGATTACTGATTAAGGGTGACAAGTGGGCGGAAGTCCGAACGTTTGCGGTTATCCGGTTCGACGTTTGCGTTCTGTTTGGGAGGGAAACATACAAGATAGGGATAGGACTCGGACCGGAAGAGCTGAATAGTCTTTTGGGAAATTTGAATTCCTTTATCTGCTGGGAACTGGGAAGTGCTCATTGCGAGTGGCATGCCATGCTATCTGGAATGCCTAAGCAGCAGCGGGAAGTGCGGCTGTGATTGAGGCGGCTGCGAACGGTTACTGGGTGGGTTGTGTACTTCATGCTCAATAAAATTTGCAAACCTCTGAACTTTACTCAGATTAAGACCGCTCCACCTCCTGGTGACCCTGATTAAATTCATTTTTTATTTCATGCTTTGGTGGGAGTGGAATTTGATGACTGGCGGTCAGGGACACCTACAAATACTTACTCTGACTACGTATTTACTTACTCATCGGGCCTCCGACCCATGGAAGGTCTGACGCTGAACTATACTTGTCTGCCATAGTTTGTGGGATGTCATTAAAGCCAAGCTGACTTTAAGTACATCGATTAGAGAAACAGTCTTGGGGTATTACGGCCAATGGAGAAATGACAAAAAGAACGGCTTGGCAAAGTCGATGGACAGGGAATTTTAGTGCTAGGTAAGGTTAGGTGACAGTCACAGCTGTAACAGTTGTGACCCACTAAGATTCTGATAGGATCCGTTGTGATATCACCGCCGGTGCAACCCTTTTTAAGCATTTTAGGATTTGTCCTGTATGGCCACGGTGGCGTATACGTAACATTTTTCAAATTGTCCAGAAGGCAGCTTTATGTGGTGTCTGGCATGGCCACGGCGGCGTATACGTAACATTTTTCAAACCGTCAAGATGGCAGCTTTTTGTAGTGTCTTGCGTGGCCATGGTGGCGTATACGTAATATTTTTCAAATTTTCCAGAAGGCAGGTTTATCTGGTGTCTGGCATGGCAACGGTGGCGTATACGTAACATTTTTCAAATTGTCGAGAAGGCAGTCTTAAGAGTTGTCGTGCATGGCCACAGTGGCGTATACGTAACATTTATCAGATTGTCTAGAAGGCAGTCTTAAGAGTTCTTTTGCATGGCCACGGTGGCGTGTACGTAACATTTTTCAAATTGTCCAGAAGGAAGCTTTATGTGGTGTCTGGCATGGCCACGGTGGCGTATACGTAACATTTTTCAAATCGTCCAGAAGGCAGCTTTATGTGGTGTCTGACATGGCCACGGTGGCGTATACGTAACATTTTTTAAATTGTCGAGAAGACAGCTTTTTGTGGTGTCTTGCATGGCAACGGTGGCGCTTACGCAACATTTTTCAAATTTCAAACCGATATTTTGTTTCACACATAATTGTCATAGATCCCTCTAGCATAATAAAAAAAAATTAGAAAAAGATTCGCTCTACAGCCTTACTTGACCTTTACCAGGACTTCGACAAAGTCTGCCATGAAGGCCTAAAATGCAAGCTAAGCAGGCTTCTACCGTCAAGCCTCTATAAGATACTAGGATATTATCTCGATAAGAGGATATTTGGAGCTAAACACGGAACTAAATACTCCGATTTTAAAGAGATCCGAGCAGGAGTCCCTCAAGGGAGTGTCCTTGGCCCTACTCTGTACCTGCTGTACACTAGAGACATACCTCAAACTGTTGATGCACTTGTGGCTACATTTGCGGATGACACAGCGACCCTGTCGACGGGAAGCTCAGTTGAGTCCTCAACTGCAAAACTGCAACGAGCTCTGGACAAAATAAACGATTGGTCAAAACGCTGGCGCATTGCTCCCAATGAGACCAAACCAAAGCATATAAATTTTACCTACAGAAATATGGAAGATCTACCACTTTTCATTAATTCTGTACAAATACCGTACGCTAATGAAGCAAAATATCTTGGTATGACACTCGAAGCGAAACTCAAGTGGAAGGCCCACGTGAAAAAGAAAGGGGTTGAGCTCGAACATCGGTATAGAGAAATGTTCTGGTTACTTGGAAGGCACTCCAAGCTAAGCATGTACAACAAACTGCTATTATACAAGCAAGTACTGAAGCCTATATGGACTTACGGCATACAACTATGGGGTTGCACCAAAACAAATAACAGAGGATTTATTCAGTCCTTTCAAAATAAAATTCTACGGGATATTGTGAAAGCTCCCTGGTATCTCTGGAATTGTGATATGCAAAGGGATCTAGGGATAGCAAACTCCGCTTTAAAGCTTAGTATCAGACTTCGTGGTCATTGTAGCTATGTCATCCTCCAAACTTTGAACATGAAACGTTTAGTACGCCGACTCCAGCGTACGAGACCGCTCGATTTGGCGCAACAATAATAAACCATCCTAACTATGGTCACGGCAGGTGATTTTACCGAATGTCTACCTGTAACACTCGAGAATGTCCTTAAAAGTAAGCTACTTGATAAGGAAACTTAGTTGTAGTTAAGACAAAGTAAAGGGGAAGGGTGTTTTAAGTCAGTAAAAATCTGACACTACTATTTGGACATGGGTCACATAGTGTCTTGTTGAAGATTTTCACCAACCCAAATAAAAAAAATCTAGATGTCTGCAGCTGTTGTCCCATCAGTCGTCCCCGTAAACATTCTTGCTAAGCTGGTTACCACGTTCTTTTCTCCCCTTCACAAGAGGTCTAAGCGTTTTCCTCTCCATTTCCAAGGGAACTCGTTTAAACTCAATTCCGCCTCCAAGGATACGCCTGAATTTGCTCTTAACAAACCTCCTTTATTAACAATTCACTTAAACGATATCGCAATCTCATCCAAGTTTGTTTCGCTCAAGTGTTTCCCAGAAGTGGATGGCACCTATGCCAAGCGTCGCCCCATATTCTCCCAGTTGACATGGCTACTCCAACAAGTTGTCATGGTCCTGTCGACCCTCGATCATCATGACAAATTTCCACTTTGGTCTGCCAATCACCATTTACATGTAATTTCTTCGCCTGGATTCCCTCAAGTATGCCCCACCGCATGTGTAATCGAGCGGGTGTCTTTCTCATAACTTCACTCCCCCACAGATTCGGTTTCGAATTTCCAATTTCAGAGGCATTTGTGTGTATTTTTGGGACAATCCTCGAATCAAAATTAATATCCACCCCCAATCCACCACCCCGCCCCGATCGAGACAGAAACAACGAAAGCGGTCACATTGCAAACAAAGCAGGATACGAATTTTTTCTCCTTCAAAATAGAAAATCACACATGTGCACATACCACACACACCCTCGTGAGCAGGCAGACAACGAAAACCCATGAGCTAAACAAATGTCAGCTGGAAAATTGAAATAAAAGGACACTCAGAGCAGAGAACAAAGAGAAACGTAGTTTTGACATCAAAGCATAATTAAATTTCAATAAGGACCTTCGTGTACGAGTGTGTTGGTCCACGCCCACGCGCATGTTTGTCGTCTTAGTCGGTCGCTGAAGATGCATGTGCCGGGGCACAGACTCGGTGAACGTCATGCTTATCCCGAGAAGGCCACGCAATTCACAGAGCTCTTGTGTACTTGAGCGCGATACATTCTGTGGCTAGTATTGTGTTTCCGTCCCCCTGCCCCCTGAATTTAGGGACTCGCTGTCAACGCCTCATTGTCGCCAGTCGTGTGCAGTAATTAATTTTCGAGGAGGCGGCGGCAGCGAAGCCGACAGCGGTGGGCGGAGGAGGACCAGATATGAAATTTCATCACAACACTGATAATTATGCTGAACAGAAACTTAATTACGAACGAAAGGGATGGATCCTGGGGTGCATGCGGAATAATCCCCACAGTCGAGGGGCTGGAGCTGACGCGCCTGAGCCCGGTGGTTCAGCTCATCACAACGTAATTGATGTGGCAGACAAATAATCCAACTCGGACTCGTGTAGGTTGGGGCATGTCACGCTCATGCAAAGCACTCGGCAACATTCGCCGTGATGGTCGGGTGGGGGTATTTGCGGGTTGTTGCCGAACCCGTCACATCTGATCCCGCATTGAATGCGGCAATCACTTATTCCTCGCTGCACCTTGATTGGGGAGGTCGTCTTATCCGGCGTCTAACCTGGCATTTGTTCTCCATGGCAACGTCGGCCACTTATTCGCACATAATCTTTCCAGAGAGCAGCTTTGGCAACACATCCCGGGTCGCAGGAAGATTTATCCCCGTCCTGACAGCTGCCTTATCCGAACTCACACGCCACACACTATGTGTGTCCATGCAGAGCGGCGAGGACTGCCTGCAGCAGTGTTGCATGCATTCAGTGCATGTCCTCTCCGATTGGGTGTGCGCATCATTTACTTCCGATCTCCGGCAAGCGGCAGTGTGTTGCTCTGTAAGACCGCCACTCCAGCACGAGTGGGCAGCGGATTTGGGACGAGGACTCCGACGACTGGCGACGGGATTAAGTGGAAGGACATAATAAGATTGCCATTCTGATGCAAATTTATTTATGTCGCTAAAGAATTGCGCTTCACATTTCATTTCAGATCTGGCGTCGACGTGCACGCTGCTCGTGACCAGCTGAGAGAATGTATGCAATGCAGGAGTGGGTGGAGGAATTCATTGCGGAATTGGAATTTTGATGGCGTAAAGTCGAAATAATAACGAATCCGCCCCGTGCCCGGCTACAGATGCCTGCAGTGAATGGGATTCTGAAAATGATGAATCCCACCGACAGATTGGATCCGACTTCAGGAATCCGTGATGGGTTTTTGGGGGAGCAAATCAGTTTGAAAGGAATGCGCATTGCCAGCGCCGAGGAGGAGGAAGCTCGCCGCCACGCTACGCCGTGCCGATGGTGATGAAGACAACGTTCGAAATGCAGACTTGAGTTGAAGCAAACGTAATCAGAGACTGTCTGAGATTCCTTAAAATCAATTCGGCGAAGGAGTGCTGGCGTTGGAGTGGCGTCGCTGGAGTGCTTGAGTTGGGGTTGTGGTCAACGGAATAGGGGCAATATTAACCGGGGAAATTGTGAAAATATCTGGGGGAGGTGCAAGCGGCGAGCAGTGGAGCAATCTTTTGACGAAGGATGGCTCTCGATGTCAGGAACCTATACATCTTGAGAGTGTTTGGTTTGTGAAGGTGGGGGCTAGGGGCTGGGGTGTTGGTTCATGTTGAAATATTGAAGCGCCTGACACGGGTGGAGCATCACTGCCGGCACGTGGATCATTTTGTGTTGGCCAACACAGACGGGCAATCAAAGGAAAAGCTTCAAGTAAATACCAGAGTTGCAATACCAAGAACATGGATTTCAATGCGGTCGAGATGATGAGAGTGGTTGTCGGGAAAATATTTCAATTTCACATTTTGCTCCATCTTAAATTGCTTCCCCGCCACTGAGTGTTTTGGTATTTAAACTGAAGGAAATGTACTGCTCTGATGCGAGGGAATACTGTTTCAAGGGATTACTAATTGGAAATGTAAGTCAACTTGAACGATTTCAACAATGGTACGGACTTAAGTGTTGGTTACCGAAAGAGAAGCAATAGTGTGCTGAAATCCTCGAGATCGAGAGGCTAAGGGCAAAAGTAACTACAGTATGAAGTGGCTTGGTACGTGATCCTTCTCGCCTCACTTCTGATTTAGGTAAGATCATGTACTCGATTTGTCTATTTCGATCTAAACGGCAGCACCGCCATTAGGCGGTCTTATGGTCAATTTACAAAATAGTCTGTTCGATTTTTTTCATTGGAATATAATTGGCCGGTTAGAGGGTTAATAGAACCAAAGCCGAGTTCGAAATTTCGATATTTCTTATCAGCAGCAGAGAACGAACGATGAGAATGGATACATGGCACACAACTTAAAATTTATTCTCAGTTTAACGAACTTAAGTTAATTGAGTGATGGATTGGTAGGAGTCCTGCCAATACGGCCAATAACTCAGCACACGTTCGTTTGCTTCATTGTAGAACATTTTAAATCATTTAAGTATCTTTTCATTTAAGTATCTTGGTGTTACACTTGATTGGAGGATGAGCTGGTCCGACCATACTAGTGCGCTTAAAAAGTACCTTATAGCCGCCACCAGACAGTTATACTTTTTAAAATCATTCTGTTCGCAAGATCTTCTTAAGTGCGTCTATTATGGGTTAGTCTATTCTAGGCTCGAATATGGTTTAGTTTCCTGGGGTGGAACTCATTTCAACAAAATGAACCCATTTCTGAAAAACACATTATTGGTCTTATTTGTAACAAAAATCGTCGTTTTACAAGTCTGTTACTTTTCAGAGGCCTTAAAATTCTTTCTATACTGTTATAAGGTCCTAAAGATACTTTTTTCTAGATCAGGCTATGAACTGAATAGAAGCTCCGATTACTACAACCTAAGAACCAACAATTTGAATCTAGTTACTGTACCACATCTTAAAAATCTGCAAATTTTCTTCAACTTTTTTACGGATGTTGCTCCCAGACTCTATAATAACTTACCATATGACATTAGAATTGTTAGAATTAAATTCGTATTTCTGAAGATGATAAAACTATGGCTCTTGAATAAAAGCTATGATGAAATATCCAACCTGCTTTGTGTTTTCATCTTCTTATCATATATTATATTAATATATTTATTATATATTAATTATACTTATCTTTTCTATATTTTTTTGCTGTCAACGTACTAGAAAATTTCACAATATATTTTGCGACCCCACAATCTTTCATTCTATCTTTTTATTTATTTTTGTTATTAATTTTTAAATGAATCCCTGCTTTCGCCTCTAGTTCCTTCTGAACTAAAGATTGCAGGTTCTCTTTTTTTAATTCATATATCATATTCCATAATGTTATTTCTTCTATTGTATTGTCATAATTTGAATGTTTTAAAGAATAAATTATTGCTATTACTTACTACTTACATCCCGAACTGTAATGGCAATCGTTTCGAGAAAAAATTCCACTTGAGATTCTTTTCAAAAAATTACAAAATGTATCATAGGCATTTCTCACTATCATTCCCAGTACGATGTTAGCATCAAATTGCATGGCACCTAATATTGAATGTCCCAACGGACCTACATGCTCGCAGCTGAACTGAGTCCAACCAAATGCACTTTACTCTATCTTTTTAGTGTATTTTTAGTGTACTTATCATAACTTGTGCAATGTAAGCGTTCATTTTGATTTATTGTTTAAATAATTGCTTTTACTTTGATGAAGGTTGTTACTGGCGATAGAACCGCTGCCTAAAAATTATAACACTTTACAGTAAAAACAGTAACCGTGTATTTTGTTATACAGGCATCAAGTAAATCTGTTTTTACGCCACCTAAACGACTAGACGGCGCAGTGGGTTAAGTGCCTGCCCTCGATTAGTGGAGTCCCGGGTTCGAATCCCAGTGAACGCAAAGTTAATACGCTCTTATCTGGTTTTCAAATCTGGTCCAGTCACCATTTGCCGTTGGGATCAAATTCTTCTTCTTCAGGTGGCGCTACAGTCCGGGGTGGACCTGGGCCTCAACCAGTAAGCCTCTCCAACCGGCACGATCTTTTGCCAGCTGTCTCCAACTGCGCACACCAAATTGGTTGAGGTCCTTCTCCACCTGGGTGCGCCATCGGTTCCGTGGGCGTCCTCTATTGCGTTGTCTCACTGGTTCGAAGTCGAAGACTCTTCGGGCTGGAGCAGTGTTGTCCATGCGCTCTACATGGCCCAGCCATCTTAGGCGTTGATTCAATAGACGCCTGACTAGGCTCATGCCGCTGTCCAGCCCGTACAGTTCGTGGTTGAATCTTCTTCTCCAATAACCATCAACGCAAACAGGACCAAAGATTGATTTGTGGGATGATTGTTGTGATCAAATTAGCGGCACTATTACTGGAGTGGTCAATCAGTGGTAGTAGTCTGACTGTGGGTATCATAATGGACCAACATGTTCTAAGTGCGATGGTGACTTCAGCAGCAGCCCCCCTACCTAGCATAACCTGAGCCCCGTCCCTAAGTTTGGACTGGGAATAAATTAAAAATAATGCAAGACCTCACCACATTCTTACTAATTCTGAAATGTGTGTCGGAATCGTCGTTATAACGTCCAAATAATGTACCAAGTGTGAGTCTCAAATGTGGCCGCCTTTAAGTGGTCAAATTCCGTCGCTTCAAATACCATTATTCATCGACAGCAGTCGTACCATCAACACGGTTAAATTATCAAATTTTGATAACAGGCTCTCATCGTACGTAACTTTTCAGACGGCTATCGCCCTATCGATATCGTCATTGATTCGCATCATGTAAGACCATCACAAACACCTCTGAGAACATGTAAAAATTAAATCGGAACTCTTATTCCTCTCAAATTTCATTATGATATTCTCATTTCAGAAAACTGTATAACAGCACTGTGTAGGGGAAAGTATTGAAAATACAAAGCACAGAAAAAATAGTTCTTCTATGAAATGTCGTTCTTCTGTTAATTTTTCTCAGTTTCTTTCTGAACGTAAAGTTGAACGGGTAGGCTGAAGGAATATATAAACATAGTTTTCAGTGAAAAAACAATTTTTTTTTATACCTTTCAAGAAGTTGTGTAGAGATTAATTTTCTGTCTCTTTTTCGCCAATTTAATATATTTCGGGAAGCGTTGATTATCTTTTGTAGGAGCACATAGTCACAGGTACGTGTTTTAAATACTACTTAATTTTTTTTTTTTTTTTGCTATAGTGGTGTAAGTCTACCTTGAACCTATCACAACGCGTGTACCTTGGTACGGTCCAAGGTACGCATTATTCGATTTCCCTGAGCTAAATTTGTTTTCAGGAAAATGTGCCAGGAAGCAAATTAGGTGTAAAAAGACACCTAAGTGCGATTCCGAAGAGGGCTTTGAACTTGATAGTGACTCTTCTTTCAATAATTCAACGCTCTTTAAGTTGGCCTAAAAAAGTAATAAATTTGTTTTTTAATAATAGTCTTTAAGTAATACTGAAGTATTTTGTATTTTTTTTTCAGTTAAGAAGATCCTTTTTATTTTAAAATACATATTTTTTAATCAAGCACAAGAACCTTAGGATAATGTTCTGGTTTGCTGCTTTCAAAAATATATAATAGCAGCATTTTTTACTTTTATCAAAAGAAATTAACGTTTTCACCTTGAGATTATAGGAAACATTTCAATAATATTTTCGAACGAAGGTACAATCAGGTCTTATGCCTGAAACACAAAAGTGCATTTGCGCTGGCGTTGTCTTTCAAAGCACACGATAAAGCGTCGGCCTGAGAGAGATGAGTGGATCGTAATAAAACGTAAGACGTAAGTCCATCGCACGTCATTATTGAACATTTTGAGTAATCATTTCAACGCAGCGCGTCATCGCATTCCCTTCGTAACGTGATGTCGGCTGGAGCAACGCACTATTGTGTTTCAGGCATAATACCTTCGACTGTTTAAGGTTATAAAAGTAAAGTCTTGGAAGGAATATCAAGCGATATACTTTTGGTAGTTTCGCCATATAATAGATAGCACTTCAGGTAATAACTAAAAAAAAGCAAACATAGTGAAAAAACAGCACATACAATATTGGCAAAAAACTGAGATCCGGACGGAGGTACAATGCCTTAACGTATTCATAAATTCATTCTCATTTAACATTTTGTAGGATAAAATACTCAAATATCTATTGCCAAATTTCAGTCGTCACGCTGTCTGTGAAATGACTGTCGTCACTGACAGTTTTCAATCCATGATATCCTTCACCCCGACATTTTTCAGGCGTTATAGATTTTTAATTCTTACATGAAGAGAAACTACTATCGAAACGTTAACGTGATACGATTGTTGCCATACGCAATGAGAGCCCTGATATATTTATTTTTTTATTTTTTGTTTGTTAATTGATTGATTTAATTTGTATTCTTATTTGCCTTACACGTTGCTACATTCTTACTTATTAATTCTTAAATTAATCCGTCCATACATAAATAATGTCTTATATATACTTCATAAATATGAGGCTCAAAAATACTTACTGTGATACATACGAACACATATACTTACAGATTTGTACATTTTTGACAAATAAAATATACTACTACTCTTTCGCCAATTAGTGTACTCAGTACTACAAAAATAATCCCTAAGACTATATGGAAGCACAAAAAGTCAGGGCCGAATTTCAGAGCCAAATGGAGGCGGCAGAGTGTGTAAGAAATAACCAAAAACTTTAATAACCCCAATGTGGCATGGCGATTTTCATGACAGTGCATGTGGCATGGCAGTTCGGTATTTAGACAGAGTTCAGTAAAAGCGTTGGAAGGGACCACGTAAAAGGTCGCATCTTTTTATAAATACCAACTATCATAAAAGTAACCAGTAAACGTGGTGAATATCAAATAACTTAACCGGCTGATAATTTCTCTTTATAACTTGCAGTGAACTGGTCTAGAAGTCAGAGAAACTATTCCAACACTCTTGTTTATTAATAACTAGTCTACAAACAGTTAACTTATTTAACGCAAGGAATTGCTAATGGTGGTTGTCCGGACTGGTCACAGTAACCTTAAAATTATGATAATCTGATAAATCAGTGGTATGATTTCCATTTTAGTGACACTCGTTACATTTGTCCCTGTGTCGTAACTAAGTTTGGATCGCCTCACGAAAGGAATGCTGGGAGATATCTCCTTAGTACAAATTTAAATTAACCTCTTTATAATTTTTGCTCGAAGACTTGGCTGGTAAAACCTGGTGAGAACCCAAACTTGAGAAAGAAGGTCCACAGAGGGCTGAATGAGACGTCGCCAACTTTATTCTCAGTACCACAGTAAGCTAACTTGAAAAGTCTTGCAGTACATTACAACTTGAGAGATCAACTTGAATCGAAGAGAACAAGCTACTTAACAACTTTTTAAATCAGCTTACCAGACAGACTTCCTCTGGATCGAGAACAAGATGAGTAATAGATGCCAGCTGCCTCAGATATGGTCAATGGAAAATTAATTATATTGGTGAAAGTACTGACCCACAGTCACTGCTGCTTAAGATACAGGCCAGGGTAGAATGAAATGTCTTCACCTTCACCTCCCTTACGCTTGTCCATATGTGTAAAGATGACAGCACGGCGCTGTTGGTTGAGAGCTTGACCCTAGTCAGTGGGATCTCCGGTTCGAATCCCAGTCAAAAGCAAAGTTTATACGCTTTTATCTGTTTTTTAAAATCTGGTTCAATCACCCTTAGCCGTTGGTGGTTAATAAATGGTAGTAGCCTGACTGTTTATGTCACAATAGACCAACATGGTCTAAGTGTGCTGGTGAATGCACTAACAGCCCTCTACCTTACCTAACCTAACCTCGCATCAACTTCGCAAGGCAAGCTTGGTCATCATTATAACTCTTCTTACAGTCTACTGTTGCGTATTAATAATGTTTGAATTAACTAAACAAATTGTTTGCCATTTGCTGTGGCTTTAGCTTACCTACACTCTACTTATTGATCACAATCGGCCACAGATGCACGCGCCTACCACCTTTAATCACCGCATCACCAGTGAACGGACTGCCACATGCTGAAGTAAGCCATGCTTTTCAAGCAATCACAATAAATCGTCATCAAAAAACGTAAGTCGGAAGTCATTATTTAATGACCCAATCGATATGAAAATTGAGAAACAATTTGAACACCTTCCCCATCACGTCTGCACGCCTCATGCTTCACAACGAGAATCCGATTTTGCATAAAAAATCCACAGCCGTCGTGTACAAATCCAAAAGAGCATCCTTCGAATGAATCGCCAGAGAATCCGTTTTCCATTTCAGAGCTTCGCTCTCGAGGGGAATTTGCAGCGAATCCCTCTCAGAGGATGGAGTGTAACACCGTTCATTTGATTTCCCATCTCAACGCGTCTTCACTCAATCAATTCTAGTTCTTATCTAGTTCTCAAGTCGAGCAAAAAACTGCTCATCACACCATCCACTTCGATATGAGGATGAGAATGCGATTTCCATACTCCTCCAAGGACTCTCTCGATGAGCACTTCAGCTCGTCCCATCCATAGCAACCCCTATCGCATCCCTATGCGAACACAATTGTGAAACGACACACCTTATCGACATCGAGATTGCTTGCTCCTGCCGCCTCCATTCCCCCTCACCCTGCCCCCGGTGGAGTGATAAAAACTTCCATCCTCGGCACTCGCAGCCCGGTGTGCTCGTGACGTTATCTTCGTCACAATTGAATCCAATCACTTGCTTAATTAATCATTAACCGGTGCGAACACTTCAGGGCGTCTCACGCTCGTTCATTAATTTTGCACCTCGCCGCGCCCCCGCGCCACAGCCGCAAACACACTTCCTCGAGGGAGGAAGTCAAGGAAGCGAACGGCAAAAAATTTAATCGCTTTCCCATGCCTTTTATGGCGGAAAGTTTGTGGCTGATTAATAATTTTCAGCTCATGCATGATTCATGCATGGAAACGTCACCCGCACGACAACCACCGCCTGAATTCTGAAATGTTGTCCCATTTCTGACCCATGCCCCCGTCACCGCCACCACGGCCGCAGGCAAAGCCCCCAAGCCACTGGGACATCATAAAACTTTTTCTCACCACAATGCGAGTGGAATAGTCCTGATTGTTATCGCAGGCAATAAAAGTGGAGCATCACCACCCCCCAGCCGTCCGCCAAACGCCGCACCGGGGGGCGAAGATTAATGTCGCCAGGCACACGATGACTTGGGGACGCGTCGGGAGGGATGCAATTTATTCGCTTTCCCCCAGAATGTGGACCCCTTTATCGGGACGGAATTTATTCAAAATTTCATTTCAATTTGTCACGAGGCAGTGGGTCCGCTGAGCAGATCATTGGATGTGGGATTTCTGTTGGCCTTGTGCCGCCGCAATAGGTTAATATTTTGTGTCACAGCATGCGTGGGGATGTGTGAAATGCCTGAAATGCGTGAGATTTCCACGCGTGCTGGCCTACCTCGGAGAATAGCTCGGTCACGTTCGAAGTGTGCCAGTCCTGCGTGGCCCCCGCCTTAGTCCCATATTTCGGCGTCACTTCTGACGGGCTCATGCTTAGCAAGTGCGTGTAACTCTGACGGCTTACAAGCGCCCACACACTGATGGGGGTGTCCCGGTGAATAATAAATCATTCGCGGGCACGGCCGTGGCCGAGCGGACGGATTCCATCCCGCCAGTCGCTCGGTAACAACTCGCGCATATATCACTCGCCATGACAGGTGGCTAAAACGCATACACATTCATTTGGGGGCATAAATTAAGCCTGGCAATGGAAAAGGGATAACGAAGCGGAACGTAAAAACAAAACAGAAAAACCGAAATAATGCCGGCGACCCTGACTTCGACACGAGTGACAATGGTCGCGTAATTAAGTGAGAGTCAGCATTCGCTTTGGCGCTTAATAAATCGCAGAGACGGCTCGACTTACAGACCCCAGTCACACACAGCACGTCGCTGGCGGTGGTGGTGAATGGGGTGGGCCGCTGATGGGGTGGCATAAATCGGTTTTAATTGGTTCGAGCCGAGCACATAACACAGATGCTAGTGGTTGCCATCGATTTGTGGATCGCTTCAATCCGAATAGATGCGATTGCGATTGTTGCGCGGCGGGTGGTCGGTGGAGGGAAGGTGCCTCCGCCTGCCCGGCCCAGCGTGTGTGTATTTAGGTTCATGATCAACCCTTGCTGCGATAGCATCGGCCACTGACAGAGATAAGAGAGCGGCGGAGTATATTAATTTTGCGTTCCCTGATACAATGTGGAACCCTTTGTGGCATCAACTGACAGTTGTGTGTTGAGCGGGTGGTTTTCGGAAAGGGACTCAAGCGAATTTACTGCCGTTATCATTCATCGGTGACAGGAAATAGACTCAATGAAACAATACTGGATTCGGGTGAGAGATGGAGGGGCGTTTGTGTTGTGCAATCGGAGATGTGCATCGGGGCAGGATTGGTTTGAAGTAGATGCCATGCGGGAAGGACTCATGGAGCGATTAGATCTTAACTGTTTTGGCTGCGGTGGGACGTGCATATCTGTGTGGGAAGGTATATGGAGAGAGTCTAAGATCGAAACGTGGGGAATGGAGCCAGTGAAGATAAGGGAGGAAATACATAAGTCTTCTCACGAATTGCAAATAACCACCGACCGGATGCAGATTTCTAAAGCGAATTATTTAGTCGAACAATTGGGTCAGCGACGTCTCTTTGACTTAATATGGAAGAGCCGGCTTCTACTATGGAGGTTAGAGGTTCGCTCTCCAATACACCAACTTTAATTTTCTCGACAATACCTCTCTAGGGTCACTAACAATGCTGAGATAGAACGGCTGACGAGAAAAGTTTCGCAAATGTTGATATTCTATCAACACAGCCCACAGACATTTTACAAAATAGTTCACACAGCACGAGTGGTTGCTGCAGAAGCTAAGTTGAAATGCCCTCGGACCTTGGCGTCAACCATGGTTGACCTCACCTTGCTCCTTGAGGGAAGGGTGCTCAATGTTGACGACTGGGTAAGAGCCTTTTAATGCCTATGGTTACACACTCATTATGTGAACACCTATTCACTTAACAGGCCTTCGACCAATGTATGGTCCTTAGCTGAGCAATATCTGCCTTTCATCGATGACGGTGATGGGCAGACTGATTTTAGTCATCAAGACAAAGCTGTCTTACGTCCGCGATGATTCACTCTTTATACTGGAAATTCGGTCCTTGTAGACCCTCTTTACCATGTGGCTTTACAAGCGAAGCCTACGAGTTTTTGGCTTTCGGACATTCACTTCTTGCTTGACAGCTCGTAGAATTCACGGTTTTGTCTTAACCTCTATTCACGTTCCTCAAAGACCGGACCATAAATCAGCCACAGATTCTTTCATGTGAATTCACAATGAGTAAGCTTTGCTGATTTTATTATCTTTTAGCTTTCGCCTCCATATTATAGGAAGCCTAGCAAAATAAGATTATTAGAGACCATTATTTTGGTCCTTCGAGCCGAATTCGACCTCAGTTGCTTCGACAATCGAACTAGCAATGGTTGCCAAGGGCGTTTCTAGATCGCATTGCTAGTAGGATATCATTTGTCAAGTTCATGTTGGTCACAAGATAGTGAAACTCCATTACTACGAACAATTTATTCAATAAGTTACTCTTATGAAACTCTTTGGACATTTTAGCCGCCTTCTATTCTTAGATCGTCCCATACCGACTGTGCTGATGCCACTTTGTCTTCAATTCCTTGACGTTAGGCAAAAAGGTCTTTAATTCAAGACCTTGGGTTGGGCTTCTGATTGGCTTATTCCTCTCTCAAAACTCGTTTATTTGGTATCAGCGACTTAATACTAGCACAACAGTTTCCCTTTGTAATAATTTAGGCTTTAAGATAAGTCAGAAAAATGCATTTGTGGTTTGGTATTAGCTTCTGTCTTTCAGTTTCTGACTTAAGACCTTAAGAAATAATTAAAGTGTTTGCGAAGTATGGCTGGGCTGAAATGTTCTAGGTGATTGTACAGCAGTCACTCTCAGAACGTGTAAGATGTTTGTATAAGGTCCTTGCCGTGTTGGAAGGTTAAAGATGGGGGAGGATCAGCTCCTGAACACTTGTTGCTGAATCTGCATGCACTGACTTATATCTATCCTCGTTGTCACGCTCTGAAAAAACATGGCAAGGGAGAAAAAGGACAGAAAACATTAAATGATTGGGGATGAGATCTTCACTACAAGGGGAACTTGAATCGCGATTCAACTTAAATGAGAATGACAAATAAATACATACTTCGACAACTTGAACCATCATTGCAACAAAAAAAGAGATTTCAAGTAAAATGCGAAAATTTTATATATATGTCTCAACTGCGAAATAGCCGTAATGTCAAACAGTCGTGCTGCTATCCTGGCACTAGACTCCTATATCATCAAATCCAAACCTGTGTTGGAATGTCTACAGAAGCAGGTGTAACAGATTAAAACTCTGCTGGATACCTTACCGTATAGAAATAGAAGGCACCGAAATGGCCGACTCCCTCGCTAGGAAAGGAGCATCGGATCCTTATATAGGCACCGAACCATTCTGCGCTGTAGGAGATCATGTCCTCAGCGATGAGTTCAGGAAACTACAGAGAAAGAACCGGACAGATACATAGAACAACAGTCCTGGCATAAAGAAGGCCAAGAAACACTTGGGTTAACATACCCGGAAGAGGTTTGAGGCATCAGAATGAGCAAAAGCCACCTAAGAGGCTTCCTAACAGGGAACTGTAGAATTAGGGATCACCTAAAGAAACTCGGAATAGAAGAGGAAGGTCCCTGCTGATTCCGCGGAGAATCTAACGAAATTCCGGAACATGTACTGGAACCTTGTGAGGCACTAGTCCACAAAAGTCAAAGATATCTGGGCAAGCACCTAATATAAGAACAAAAACTGAAGTCACTAGAACCAGCTATCATTCTCAGACTCCAAAAGGAAACTGGCATAGAGAGAATGCCTGAGATAAATCTCATCCACCAGACAAATTACATGTAAATATCAGACATGGTTCTACTGCCAATCAGTTTCTCTTTTAAGTAGTTTTCTGGGATTAGTTTAAACACAAAGAGCAAATCAAACATTTTTTTTAAGAAGCTTTGAGAAAGAGTGGTTATGAAAACTTGGTGAGAATAGCCCTGATGATGCTATTGCAATGAACATGTGTTTGGCCCAAAGGCTATAAAGGTTTTCGCCCAGTCTCAGAATATTGTGTTCAGGGTGTAGTGTGTGTTCGCTCGATGCTATTGATGTTCGTAGGTCTGTGGTTTTAGCGCTGACTCGGATCGTTGGGACTCAGGTTCGAATCCTGTCAGGTAGTGCCTCCTTTTTTTCGGTTGTTTCAAGTTCCACCAATTATGGTTCCAAGTGGCTCAAGTGGAAAATTGGGAATTAGAGCCTCTGCAGATGGCATGATGTTGTGGAGACCCGCAACTCTCCAAAGTACAGCCGATGGAGAGGACCGCTGGACCCATCCACTTCAGTCGCATTCTGACTTCGTGGATGGAACGTTGTGTATGATTAACAAAATTTAAGAGAAGTAGTGCAGTTTTTGTGACAGTGATCACATATTAGCTGGAGAACGAGTGAGGAAAGGTATGAAGGATTTCTCGTCTGCGGGCGGTGTCTAATTTTGGACTTACGTATTTTATATTTAGCTTACAGTGATTCAAGGCTTTTCCTTCCCACCTATTCTTGTTGACGAGGTAGTTGGACGGCTAGAGGAGTATTCGCACCCCACCCTGTCGTTAGGACAACATCCCAGTGGAACATTACCGAAGGAGGAGTACCAAGAATATGACACACCCGACAAGTAGTGCATGAGCCCGGCATGGGATCGTGGATTAGCACCTAAGTTAATAGACCTGAGGTAAAATTAGTCTAAGCCCAGGGTATCGATCCTTGTATGTGGGTGTGCTTTGTGTGCGGTGAAAATCGAAACGGTCGTTAATGCTAAATCGATTCAACTGGAAGGAACGAGAGTCACGATCAGTGCAGGTGTTGCCGGTGCAGATCCTTGGGAACAGGGTTCGAACCCCGAAAAAGATAACCATTTGCTTTCTTTGGATTCTTGCATTTTCTATACTTTATTTTTCTTTTCTTTTCTGAAGTATTGCTTTTTTTTTAATTTGATTTTAGTTTTAAGTTATTATTTGTATAGTTGTAAGTGAATAAAATTGTGAAGAAAATCTAAAAGCGGACTACCATCTTATTGTCGCGGTTCAAAAGACTATGGAACAAGACCACTGCCTTTCTCCACGGCTGGTCAGGCATCCTCTCGGACGAATTCGAGCGTAGGTCAGAAAATCGGTGTAACAGATTGTAAATCCATACATGACAGTTTCTGGAATTGTTTTGAGCAATTCGCTACAGAAGAATGAAGATGTGAAACAGAAAAGTTCAATTGCAAATTGATTTTTACTTGAAAACTGTTCTCCTAGATCGGACAGTAGGTTCTTACAAGTAGTGGTCTGCAAGCCCAAAACAGTATCCAATTCATGCAAAATTTGTAAGAATTGTTTACCATCCACTATTTATCATATAAAGTATTTTCCAATAGGAACTTGACAACTTTGAATTTAGTTTTTGAACGCACTCTTTCACTAATCAACCAACTGTCACTCTCAATTTATTCAGTTAACTCAACAGTACACGAACGAGCAACGTCTGCAAATTATAAAAATTTTCTTCTGAAATTCGGAGTCGGTGACCGCAACTTTAAGAGCGTGAACTACAATTTTTGACGAAGCTAATTTTTGGCTCAATGGTTTGTCAATAAGCAAACTATGCATTATTGGTCGGGTGAAAAAGAACATGCGCCTCATGAATCACCACTTCATTCACAAAAAATTACTTTTTGGTGCGATTTGCATGCCGGCCATATTTTTTCGTAGACGGTAACGATCGTCATGTTACTGGGAATGGTCAGCGTTATCGCGCCATGGTAACCAATTATTTTTGGCCCGAATTCGAAGATATGGACTGGGACGATATGTGCTTTAAACAGGATGGTACCACAAGCCACACAGCACACGTTACAGTCGATTTATTGAAGAGTAAGTATGGTGATCGAGTTGTCTCAAGAAATGGATGCCTCGCACGTGCGATGTATTGGCGCTTTATGATTTTCTGTGGGGCTACGTTAAGTCATTGGTATATGCCAACAAGCCGACGACTTTGGAAGAAGTCAGAGCCAACATTGAACGCGCAATGTGTGTGTGGCCGAATTGTTGAAAATTGGGTCCAACGAATCGACCGATGCAAACGTGCCCACGGTGGCCATATGAACGAAGTCGAGTTCCCTCTATAAATGTTTTGATTGTACTTCAAGTCTTTAATAAAGATTTTGACATATCTCAAATGGTTTGCGTTTTAATTAAAAACAAAAGTTGTACTTATTGGAAAACTCTTTACTAAGCGGATATTTTCGGAAGTTGGTAAGAAAAGCTCAATCGCTTGCTAGCACGAATGCCAAAAAAATATTTTCATTGATCATAATTCACAAATAAAAAATTTTAAGTATTGAAAATGATGTTTTTTTTTAAAATAAACATTTTTGTGTACAATATTTATGTGTTTTTTTATGATAAAATATTCCGTGTTGGGCCGACCTCATATGCTGTGTTGAGAGGAACCTCAATCGAATTGGAGCCTGTATTGGCTGCAATAGCATGCAATACGAGACCAACCCAATTTGTAGTAACAATAGAAGAAGGAGAAGAATGTGTGCCAAGAAATAACTGGTTTCTGAAGATTCACAGACAGCTGGTGGTTGTCTGTCTTCGCCATTGCTACTGTTTCCGGTGAAGGCTTGATTAAATCCTTATGAACAACATACACACCTTTTATTTGACATCAAAGCCCACCACTGTTTATTTAAAAACCAATCGCTTTTGTTTTCTGGTTCCTTCCTTGATGTCACTACAATCCAAGGTGAACCGTCGTTGACGTATTCGATATCGAAGCTTAATTATAACGCTGCTCATCTTCCTCTAGTTAAGTCGACAATCTATTTGACCTCTTCCTTACCTTCTCAAGGCTATCCACCTAGAAGGTCCCTCTCATAACTGTCTCACGAAACGAATATCCCTCAAGTTGCTTGAAATCCTCCCCTACGTATGCTTCCACCCCCATCGTGGTCGTCAACAAACAGTCGTAATCAAATTAATCAACTCAGCTTCCAATTCAAGATTGTTGCACTGAATAAATGATAAATAATCGGTACGTTTGAAAAGGAAAAAAAAACATTCATACAAAGTAAACTTAAACGAATCGAATTCTGACGAACTTCAAGTGAAATTGCAGTTCAACGCAAAGAGTCTGAGTGGAGCTTTATTCTACTTAACGAGAGTGTTCTCAAGTGGAGAAGTATTCATTCCAGTTATTGCCAATTGAATGCATCCGATTGCAGAGAGCCCATGCATTGGCCAATGGTTGTTGGAATGAGTTAAACATGCATTTACCTGAAGCAGAACGTTCACGATTGTAGTTTGTTTTCATTGGTCTGTGAAATCAAAGATTGCCAAGTGCGCACTTATTTTTTCATTAACTCAATGACGTCTACAATTACTAAAGAACGTTGGTTTAATAGAAATGGCCTTGGAAGGTGGGTTGTGGATGGAAGACTCAGGTAAATGCTTTGAGATGACTTTGGCGATTTCTAGGATGAGGAACATTCCTCATGCGAATATGTTCAAGGACATAAACGCCAACGTAAGAGAGTCGTTACCAAAGGCCCTCTTGGGTCCTCAAAGCGGCTTGAGGAAAGTGTTGAATAAAAATATTCGACCTTGACTGCACGCAGCTCGATTACAATCTGCTACATCCTTGGGAATGCACGAGGATCCACAAGCAATTTTAGATTCAATTTTTGAAGACAGCGGAGGCGAATAGTGACTTGCATAGGATGTGTGGAAAGAAAAAAGTCTGGCCGACCCAATCATTGCGTCTAAAATGGGCTCATGAGAATGAATAAGAGCATCAACGGGACAATAACTTCTTTTTAGACAGCGCAGCTCACAGTTTATACAAGGAAGGAAGTAAGTATGAAGCACAATGGATGTAAGAAGACATAAGTCAAGTTGTGCAATCGAGCAAATACTCAAACCTAAGTGATACTCTGCATATAATAATAACTTTTTTAAGATTCGGTAAGTTTCGTTGAGTTTCGTTGAGTTTCGTTAAGTTTCGTTGAGTTTCGTTAAGTTTCGTTAAGTTTCGTTAAATTTCCATAAGTTTCCCTTACTTTTGCTTATCTAACTGAGACTGAAATAAACCTACGTAAATTACAAATGGTGCTGGTAGTAAGTTCCCAGAAGAAAATATCTAGGGTCTAGCAGCTGCTTTTCGTTCAGCTTTGATACACGATTATCTTTACTCCATTATTTACGTAGCTTAGAAGTACTAAACCGGCAATCGATTGCCAGATTCTCCTACAGCCCCGTCAATCTGAACCGTGAGGCCGGGTATCCTAACTTTCAGACCTGCCTGAGTGTAGGTACCTGCATAGCCTTGGCCTTCAAGTCCCTGAAACACAACTGCTGATGACTACAGCTTTTAAGTTAGCACACAAATTAATTGTATGTTCTCAACGAACTTTGAGTGCCAATACTCTACAAGGTACAAGTCCAACCGTACCGTCACTCCTCACGAAGAAGAATGGAGAGCCTCCAGGGCCGTAAGATTTGTTCACAATGATGCACGACCTCAATTCTCGTTGAAACAGAGAAACATTGAAACATCAAATCCAGTCAAACAGACCTCGAGAACATTTCAGATTTCAAAACATGCTGCCGACCATTATTTGGATCTAATCGAATCTACGCCTCTCTAGGCAGTCCGGCCATCCGATTGGGCAGATCTGTTCCCCGACACAATGCAAGGTTTCCCAGAAATCACCGCTTGAGCGTGAAGATAAAATTCGATAATCCAGCTATGCTAGCATCTGCATGGCTCCATTCCATCGATTCATGCCGATATTTTGCTTTCTAAAAGCGATTACCATGTTGAACGGCTTGGCTGAAGCACATGCTTCATCGTACGTTGCTGCCAAAATGTAGTCTCTCCATTCTTCGATTCGATTCCAATAGAATACTTGTTGATACACACCCGAATATCGCTGTCGACAATCTCCACCCACCTGCACTGGCTGGCATGACACTCCACTCGATGAATGCTCGCCAAAGTGGGTGTTTGGCACAGTTTTCCATTCAGTTCTCAGATTCCTTTCGCTTCTGGTGCATCGCCCCCTCCATCGCACATGTGCGAAGTGCACTGGCTGTGTGGCAGTCATTGTTGACACTTCAGCGTAATGAAAAGTCTGAGTGCAGCTTCAGCCCCAAGTGCTGCTGCTGCACCAGCAACAATATCGACCCCTTGTTTTTGGGTTGAGTCAAAAAGATTTAAATAACAAACCTCTTTGGCAGCTTTTTGGCCTACTTTCTCCCCCAAAGTTGGGGGTGCATGTTGCACTCTCTGCTTCGTGCATTGTTTCGAGTTCCTTTGTCCCTGCAGGCGAGGGTGAGTGCTCACAACACCCGCAAACTGAGATTATCACCTGTTCTCGACCGAGCAACTTGAGAGAAGCCCCTTCGGGCCACCACCGCAACGCAGCTGGGGCCGTGTCCATGGAAGGAAAGGGTGAATGCGAAGATGCACCATAATCCATCACAGGAGTGAATCTCATTAATTTGGATCGTCCGAACCGGGGGTCTCTGTGCCACAAGAGGAATCGTTTTCTTAGACCGGATTACCATCTGCTCCAGATGGGAGCACCTTTCAACACGAACCACCGCACAATGGCCGGGCGAGTATGGGAGCAAGGATAAGGTACCTTCCTGACCGCTGATTGAATTATAGCCTCGCACATATCAGGTGCACAGGAGCAGCATTTATTTCGCCTTAATTAGGCACTTCATTCTATCCCGTCGTCTGTCCCCGAGCGGATTAAATCGTTTTGTCTCCGAAATGAAGACATCGTCGTTCGTTTCCCTGGTCGCTTTGTGCACTAATTACTTTGAAATTATGGGCTGGGCCACATCTGCGAAAGGTTTTCTCTCCACGGAATGATGTATGGCAGGCGATTAGGCTTTGGAAACTCGATGTGACGTCTGTCGAGCACACACGCACACCTGTGCCCCCGCTCCATGGCCTGCTGTCGCCTGCGAAAGGACAGCCATTCAGCCATAGTCTAATGGACAAAATGTAATTTTCGTTAAAAGCCTCCTCGTCCGTATCAGATCGGGCAAAGGACACAAACTGACAGAAGCCATCCTCCCGCCTGCCTGCCTCACCATCGTGCCACATACAATTCAACTGAGTCGTGTGTATCCCTCCGACGGCGTCGACCGACTCTAGTGCCGTACGGACATTGTTGAGTTGCAACTGCATCTGGAAGTTGGCACGGAAATTTCAAAATACCCTGCGACGGCAGTCGTCCTATTAATTGAAGCCTCATCCACCCACCCACCCACTCACCCCGCACTCACAGTACCAGACCCCCATGACGGATGGCATCCAAGGAACTTTCTTTGATTGTATGTCTGACTTTTAATAGCTCCAAGGATGCCGTATGCCGGCAGGGAAAGAAAGTAAAAAAGGAAAAAACGGGGCCAACTCAGCTTGAGCTGAGTCTGACGTGACGGTGGTACTAAGTGCGGGGCGGTCCGCTCGGGCCCACCGAAGGGTGGGCGGTAACGACTTCCTTCAAAGTTTTCGAAAAACTTTTAAACACCAGTCATAAATCGCCTCGGTTGAAAGGGAAAGACACAAAAGCGGATGGGGAATCAATAATCCTTCGGGTAGGAGCCATTTACGGTGGGCGGGCGGGATGCTTGCCAATACCCGAAAATGAAATTGATCGGAGGAGTTCCGTGCTGTGGGCTGGCAGCGAAGAGCTGTAATCCGAGCATATTTCAAAATATTTGCGATAACAAATGGCGGTATTATGTATCCGCACTTATTCATACGATTGAGTGGTTCTGGTCGTCTCCTTTGGTCGGAGGATTACAACGCACGGCGGCGGTGGATAAATGGATGACGGTGTCGTCGCTGAAGTGGGTCAACATTGGTCATCGGGAAAAAAGTGGGTCAGTGTGTTTGCTGTCCGCCCCACGGAAGGCAAACAACAATAAAGTCGAGAAGTGAATTTGTTTTGCCTCATTTTCAAGCGAAAATATTACGTATACGCCACCCGTGCGAGCCGTGTCACCCGTGACGGTGCATAAATAGCCGATCGGGTGGGGGATGAAATCGATATGTCATCGCAGTTGATGGCCTTATGCAATATCAGTCGTCGACGGGCTGTCTGAAGGGGCATCCAATATTCAGTGAGTACTGCTCTGTGGGACGAGCGAATTGTAAATAGTACAACAATGTTTGGTGAAGCTGAATGGGGACTTTAATTAAGGCCACCAACAAACTGAATACATTACGCTCACATGGAAGGACGGGGTGACTCTGCGGTTGACTATTCTTCCAGGTGGTCGTCGGTGGAATATTTCCAATCATGATTTGAGACTTGCTTTGAGTCTTGAGTGGGTTTTTAGATAGAGGTGGGCTCTCCCCTGATACCAATTAGTGCATTTCATCAATATCAATTGCGGATGATGAGAGGGACCAGATAAGAACAATAGGAAGTATTTATATTAAACAACAACGGTGTGAGGTATACTGATTCTGGAACATCATTCGAGTGACCGCCTGAGTTTTGCTGCTGCTTCAAGCTCGTCGGTCCAATTTACAACAATAACAAAACTCCATATATGCAGATGACATCAACATGATTTTCAGAACGCAGCTAGTCATTAATGAGACAGATCCAGAGTCTGCCGGTGAATGAGAGGAAAACGAAGTATACACTGGAAGGGCACACAATATCCACGTCAGAGCGTCACAATGACCAGGCTTAACTTCGACGTGGGCAAAGACTTTGACATGTTCCTTGGAATCAAGACCCGTACAATAGGACCTAAAGATTCAAATTTGTAATAGCTCTTATAATATTTAAAAAAGTCCCAGAACGAATGGCCAAACTGAAAGCTGTTAAAAGTATGAGACTAAGTCCTAAAAATACTACTAATTTTGTGACTGATTGGTTCAATTTTGCGTTGCGTGCGTGAGCGTTCGACAAAGATGGGCACTAGCAAAGAGAACATGCGCCATGTTTAACAGCTTTTCTTAGACAAAGGTGAAACGCAATGGCTGCTGAAAGTGTGAATAATGGTTATTGTGGTGTTGAGAAAAACATCACTTCATCTCTTTCTGGTGGCGCTACAGTTCGGGGTGGGCCTGGGTCTTAACCAGCAAGCCTCTCCAGTCGGCACGATCTTAAGCCAGCTTGCTCCAACTGCACACACCAAGTTGATTGAGGTCCTTCTCGACCTGGGTGCGCCATCGGTTCCGTGGGCGTCCTCTATTGCTTTGTCCCACTGGTTCGGAGTCGAAGACTCTTCGGGCTGGAGCAGTGTTATCCATGCGCTCTACATGGCCCAGCCATCTTAGGCGTTGAATCCGTAGATGCCTTGTTAAGCTCATGTCGCTGTACAGCCCGTTCTGATCATGGTTGAATCTTCTTCTCTAAAACCCACCAAAGCAAACAACAATTGAACACAGAACGTTTTTCTCTGAGGCCACTGAAGCGTATGCGTAACATTTGTTCGATATAAATCGAGACGGCTTATTCATCTGCTTTTGAGATTGCCCAGGCTTCCGCGAAATAGAGCAGAACAGGGACGCTCAAGGTCTTATATTATGTGAGCTTGGTCCTTCGAGAGAAGGTTCTACTACTCAATTGCCTCTTGAGCCCAAGCAAACAGCGGTTGGCAGGAGTTAATCCGCGTTTAATTTCGGTACCTTCAAATCGACGAATAGGTTTTGGGTGTTGGACAGTGGCAGTTGCGATTGAAATGGTGTTATTCTGCACAAAATCTGAGCATGCTATGCTGAGAGTGCACGCGGTTGGTCCATTAACGGGGTAGCGGAGGTAAACCACGCACCAGGTAACTCGATCATCCGTAACTCAATCCTCCGCCATTGACTTTAACCTAAGCGTAACCAGGCCTGTTTATGGACTTGGTCCAACCACCTCATCCTGGGTTTGCCAAGAGGTCGCCAACCTGATGGAATCGCATTCATTTTACATGATGACATGTTCGGAAGCCTTCGGGACAGCGCTTCTTGCGTCAGCGATTAGTTCTTCCTTGCGTACTTGATCAAGTGATCGTTAGGGTGCTCGCTGATACTCTCTTGACGATTATGAGGTGGCTTGATGAGGACAAAAAACTGTGTTTATTTTAAACAATTTGTTCAAATCTTGCGTTAATGTCGGGAGATCTTCTTTACTTGGCGCTACAGTTCGGAGAGAACCTGGGTCTCAACTAAAAATCCTCTCTAACTAGTACAGTCTGTAGCTATTTGGGAAACCCTTTGCAATAAACAGTCTGGCAGTGAACTTCTGCCCAGTTTATATTTCGGATGCAAGTTAAGAATTCTCTTGAATCTATAGTCGATTGTGTGCCATTTCTACAAACCGCACCCTAATGTCATGCGACCATCTAATAGGAACCGATTAAACTTTGCGTCATAAGTCTGAGTGAACGTCAATTTTTTATCCATCCCAATGGATTCGAATTCGGTTCTCGGAAGTAACTTTTGCATTGTTCTCCTTTTCAAATCATATCCGTCGTTCCATTTGACATTTTGACACAAGACCAAATGAGTCTGAGGTTGCATTGTCTCCAACATAGCAACTTTGCACAACAAAGAAAACCTCTTCCTCGTGAGAGCATGCAAGCTTCTCTTAAACTCACCAAAGCAATTACTGCCACTGTGTCCCCTCGCAACTAAGCACTTGCATTCATATTCCCATGCTGAGAGCCCCATTTCGTCGATAATTACTCTCCTCCTCGTGACCTCAAATCAAATCCAACATGAACAGAAACACTCTCGTGAATGGCGCACTCTGCGATACCCACGCACCATCCTGGCAGTGCTTATGATTTATTCAAAAATAATTACTCCTTAATCCACGGTCTTATGACGGCTTTAGCACTGCGTCAACATCACCACCGCCACCTGCACCAGCAGCGGGTTGTTAGTCGTAATGTCATTTCATCCACATTAGAGAGTCCTTGGAAATCTTCTTCCATTGAATGCGAATGCCTTTCAGACGAGCCGTGCCACTCCCACGGACCTGCCACAGTGGCAATAGCTAATTCAACCCCTTCCAGTGATGGCCGCCTTTGTAAGCAAATGCATATGAAGCATTTCAACGATTCCACGCATTCATCCACTTTGCCGTCGCCATCACTCCCGTGTGTCAAGACGGGTGACGCAGGGATTACGCCCCCGCTCGCAATTAGGAATGCACTTCATTGATTCGGTTCACTTTGATCACGTGCACACCGCCGTCTCAAACTCCCGCTCCGACAGCATCCCTGTAGTCGGTGGCGTCCTCTGCACGGAATACGAAATGATTGCTTTAGTTTGCTTCGTTGCTGTTGCCTCTGCAGGCGCGCTGATGCCTTGTGACAAGGGTGTCGGTACAAATCCAGAAATCTACGTGCATCCTCGCACGTGGTGGGAGGAATGAATGCGCCCCAGTAAATGGATTATTATCCTCAATGAAGGGATATTAATGCTCTGCCTTCGCTGTAACCCCGTTAGAATGATTCGAAGCGTCGCGCGTGGAATCCTCCAGAGTTGCACTCGTCACTCGGCTGCTGCTTGAGAACGGCGAAATTGGCTACCAGCCCCAAGGACTCGTGCTCATCCGCCCCTTTTAAAGCTGATTCCCATCGAATGTAGGTGTGCAGTCGGCATCTCCATCGCACAAAGCACACGCCCTCTAGCACGCATTCAGCGGAAGTAACGCCATTATGATGATCAATCCGATTATGTTATCGCGATACCGGGTCTGTTTGCTTTTCCATTTATTTCAAAGACCTCACATTAACCCGAAGCAATTACAATCCTGGCCCACGGTCGTGCTCGAATGACACACGCACGCATTTCACCTCTCACCACCCACCACTCACCACCCACCACCCATTATCCGCCGACGAGATTGTGTTGAGTAAGGTGGTATCAAAAATTCACGAGTATCAATTTCGTAATTCCACTTTGAGCAATCTCCACCCCACTTCAGACTACAGCCCCCTGCCGCCTTGGCCGCCGCCGCCTCCGCCCCGCTGCCAGAGGGATGATAACTCTGGACTCTTTAATAAAACAAACGAGCTCTCGCACACCGATACTCGCAAGAGTACAAGCGAACCTTGCCTTGCCGAACAAATAAACGTGTTTTTTCAAGGTACCTCAGCCTCTGTTGGTGCTAGATTCCCAGAGGGGGTGTGTCAAATTACCATATATATTAATGTGGGTGTGCCTGCAGGTCGACGAAAGGACACGAGAGGGTGGCACTCTCGGTGGACATACACAACACATTCGCACATCGACCCACTGAGGCGGAATGAAGACGGCCTGGCAAGGAGTAATGCTCGGGCAAATGTAATCCTCCAGACCAATCTCTCCCCTCCCCCACACACACATGTGTCCTCACCTCACACGGCCGCACTTATCTGGCGAGGAGCCGCCGTAAACCCTGGCGTCATCGTGCGGACTCGTTTTAATAAATTTCAAGCAGATTTGCCTTTGCCGTGTGTGTTTCCGGAATTATCCAGCTCCAGCTCCAGCTCGAGATGATGGCCAAGCCCAGCCTAACCACTGTCGTGGTAGGAGGGGCAATTTGAGAGAACGTCCCGAGGTGGAGAGCCCTACGGCTGGAGGCCTTCATCGATTGTAAATGCAAATTAATACCAAATAACCGTAGCTTCCAATTATTTAGTGCCACTGTGGATCCATTCGGTGCTTGCCGTGTGCGAGTGCGTGTGCGTGATTTGATATCAAGCAGCGGGGCACGGCACAGAGTGATGTAAATTTGAGACGACATTTGGTGACATGTTGCTTCAACGAGACCACAAGGTTAACAGGCTATCTATGAGCTACGATGACCAGAGACTGCACAATTCGACGGGGTGTACGGGATGAGAGGTGGTTAGGAATGGATTCGAGTACGTCAGCGCACACAGGTGTCCTTGCGGGAGATCAAATTCATGAGCGGAACTGGGACGTCATCAAGTAGGTGCTGGTCAAATTGTTTATGACTTCGCATGTGGCGCTGGGTTAAGGCATCGACAAAATGCACATAATTTGTGGAGTCTAAGCGAAATACACATGCAACGATGGTCGAATGGGACGTTTGGTGATGGCGTCGCATCAGGTCTAGGGTGACAGGGAGGAGTAAATAGAATTGTAGGTGGGCATGGAAAAGGTGGATAGCTCTGGATCTGGCCTTTTGAACATGTTCCCCATACACTATGTGCATAGGAAGACTCACTTATGAACGTTTGGAGTGACTAGACCAATTTTTGGTTGCACTAAAGCCGAGGAGCACTTAAAGGTTCTGTTCGATTGTGCGAGAGCCAGTAGGATGAAGAGTCCTAGCTGATTTTCACAAAGATCAGGTGATCCAGAGTAATGCTAGATACACACAAGTCAATCTTCGAAGCAACGCGTTCAGCAACTCGCTTTGTTTGTTCACTAGACATGTGACGACTGTCCTCGCAACCTCAGTATTGTATGTAGCTGTTGTAAAGAAAGCGGAAGCGGAAGAAAATTAGATTTTTGAATCAGATTTTGATATGAGTGACGTATCGTATTGTCTACGAAAGATCACTGCAATTATTTCAATTAGAAGAAGAATGAGGAAGAGGAGATGCGACCAAAAACGAAAAAAAAAATTTTGTCCAAAAATAGGCTTTTAAAGAAAGTCGAATTTTTCAACGACAGAGTGTTGAAGAAGCTTACCGAAAATAAGCCAGAGGACTACAAGAATAACAGGCGAATGGATGAAACTCAATTTGGAAAATCGTAGGGTTTGGTAAAAGCCAAAATAACAGTGCCTCTCAGTTAGCTAGTTTTGCGGCGCCGTTAACCAAGATTTTCCATAAAAAAATTCTGTGAAATATATTTTATACGCAAAATCTAATGAATAGCAAAGATAAAATACAATAATCAGTGCTATAAATAAAAAAGCTACATACTTGCATACAATACTTACGAACATGATAACAAACATACACCAAGCTCTACACCAAGGGAATGTGTTCGTTTTCTAACGTGTGTGTTTTCAAGGTATTCTCAATATAGGTATCTCCCTTGTAAAAAACTTTACCGCAAAAATGTGCGCTACCAAATCCCCATCCTCCCCCCAATCTATATATTTATGTTGACTATACATATAGGCAAAGCCCAGCCAAATATACCAAAGAGAAAGCGCAAACAGATGCGTCGCGGGAGTTACGCCACCAACCTGCCCCCCGTCACCGTCTAACCCACTCAGATCATCATCATCATCCATCAGCCCTTCACCACTCCACCAAGAAGCAGAACACACGCCGATCATCATACCTATACCCAACCATATCATATTTCCCATAAGAATGTAATTGCACAGGTGACCGCATGAAGTGTAAACTCAGCGTCTGGGATGCTTCCAACTCAAACTGCACATTAAGCGTCTGGAACATTTCGGGCCCACTGAAAGTTCATGCAGTCACCTCTGCAAACCGTAATGATTGACATTCCGATCGCAGACCAATAAAATTATATTTTTTTAAATCAAATCTGAAGTAGTTAATATAACTCACGCAACTTCAAATTTTGGGTGGAAGTGAGCACTTTGCTTGTGTGTTGCTTGATACATATATATATCTATGCACAGGAAAAATGTTGCACTCTTAGTAATGAGTCGGCGTGCTGTTGGACTGCCGGGCAAGGGTTTGTGGGCAGGGTTTAACTGAAGAGAAGAAACTTAAGCGTTTGATTCGATTCTCTGATAATTCACCTAATTTTTTTCGTTGCTTGTGATGCAATATATTTGTGAACTCATAGCTAAACCAATTTTGAATACCAGGAATTGCCATTGTAAAATAACGAAACAAGATACAATAATGAGTGATGCTATATCAGCAGAAGGCAGACTGGGAATAACTTTGCGGTATCTTGCAACAGTGGGTCGCCGTGGCGTAGTAGGTAGGTGCATCGACTCATTCAGCCGAACGGCACATTAAGAAAGTAGATCAGATTAGCTTAGAGTACCCGCATAGAGTCAGTATTAAGAACATTCGCGTATTCTTAAGTTAGTTAAGCTAGTTTTAAGTAATTTTGTCCATCATGTAAGTAACATAATTCAAAATTAAATAAAATTTAAAAGTCAAACTCCAGATGTGAAAAGTAAAAAGCAAGCTGAAAAATGAAAAAAATCAATGGGTTTAACTTGAACATCTCTCAAATAAAGAAAACGAATTGATAACACGAAGGCCGGCGTCAAATCAAAATCTTCCCATTACATTAATGAAACAAAAAACAATCAAAGGCATGGCACCACCACGGGTTTCTTCAGGAATATCGGAAAGGAAAGGAGTACTTAACCATTCCATGTTATCAAACTCGAATCAATACATGTTCATGAAATTATCCCCTGTATCCTCGAATGGTCGTCGTGGCGTAGTGGGTAAGTGCGTCGACTTCTACGCAGAGGGTGCCAGGTTCGATACCCGAATTTACCACCTTTCATATTTCACGGCTCCACCTCTTTCGAGTCACTGACAATGCTCAAAGAGTACTCCCGTCTAGAAAAAGCTTCTCAACTTTGCCGTTCGGAGTCGGTATTAAACTGTAGGTCCCTTCCACTCGTGAAAAAACAATAGCACGCACAACACAAGTAGTTGCTGAGAAGCTAGGCCCAGGTCCACCTCGGACTGTCGCACCACCCATATTATTATTATTTATTATTATTATTTTTATGTTGCCGACAGTGGTATCTGCACAACCTAGTGAGAATATTGTTATTGAGACAATTAATTGTATTCCGCAAGAACCTTTTTACTCGTTTGCTTCCAACGATCTGTACGAGTAAACGCAGTAAACAATGATACTCATGAAGAAGCGGTTACTTTAATATGGGTGCATTGCTGCAACGGTTGCCTCGTGTGTATCTACCCTAAGGATCGACTATAAGGGGACGGTACTTAAAAGACTTTCAACTACAGTCCTCTTTATCTTGTGCAAAAATTAACAATGGCACCATCCGCTGCACTAAATACGGAGGTTCATCGGATTCGTCGTCCGATCAGAATGTTACACCCCTGTTAATTAATTAAATATGTCAATATGAACTAACATTCCAGGCTGTGTAGGTTGAGCAAAATATTTGCTATTTTACAGTGCTGCGTGACAATAAAGTGATAAAAGTGATCCTATTCCTGCTACGCTTAGCGAATCACTGACAAATTGTGGCCGATAGTACCGTCCGTCTGACCTTAATGTACGGTTAGAGGATACTGTCTCTTTTAGGTTAGGTTAACTCCGCTGGTAGGCCACGTCTCGGTTCGGCCTTGTCAAACCTATTCTGATGGTCATGAGGGCATCTACTCTTTCTCGTACTTGTCATGTTGTTGGTCCTGTGTTGTCCACCTATGCCGAAATCGTAGTGATATTAAAAAAAAAGTTTATGGGATTTCTGGTAGTTCCTGGAGATTCTGGAAGAGCTGTCCTCCCAGTATTAAATATCTGAATTGGCAAAGAAGTTTCGTCTTTTCCTTTATCACCACAGCCTCTGTATATGAAGTCATGGCTGAGTCCTATATTGTTTTAATGGCCCTTCAGATGATTATGGCCATGGCCATATAGTCGAAGCTACCTACTTTCCAGACTTCGGCAAGGGTTGAGTTAATGCATATGACTGACGTTTGCTAAAGTTTATTCGCTGCCTCATTGATGCTTATTTCCCAATGACCTGGGACCCAGCATATAGTAATCGACTGCTGGGTACTAAGAACCCTAAGCTGCGATCAGCTTGGACTATAATTTTGGTAATTAGGATCATAGTGACCAACAATGATCTCATTTTGACCGCTTCCTTGATTACCAAAACCTTCGCTTGAAAAACACTGCCGAGATCAGGAATCCAGCTCCTGTGTATGTTCAACAATTCAGAGAAAAGTGCCAGTGCTTCTTTCATCTTGGATCCATCCGTATAGAGTGGGATGGCCGAGTTGTTGTTGGGTTAATTTCTGTTTCATTCCTCCGCTGTTCGCAACACAGGAGTGTATTTCGAGGGATAGGAGAGATTAGTCGCTTTCGACTTGTTTAATTTGTAGTATCTCCAGTATATTTGCATGTCCAATAGAGCTTGATTAGCGGAAATTGATCCTGTTACAAGTTGTAAGTATGCAAGTAGCTTAATTCTTGTCAGCAACTTTAAGTTGGTGAACTTTAGTTAAGCTTGCCACCATTCTACGATGCCATATGCCAAAGATTGGCAAAACAATCGTTGTGAACTGCTACAAGATTGCTTCGAGGTGTTGCCAAGTATCCAGTTGCTATGTGCGATTTTTCATGCGACCTCAAAAGAAGAGTCATTCTGTATAAAGCAAAATTCTCATAAGCAGCGACATTGGCGAAAAACGCACCGGCTTCTAGATATAGACGATTTTTTTCGCTCCGATGGGGGGTAGAGGTACGCTGTGCTTGTAATTCTATAGGCTTTCTTATGCAAATGACTAGGACTACTTTGTAAGTGGTACATAATTAGAGTCCACTTTTGAGTCACTTTTTCGAGCATGTTGGCTAGTATCACGCAACAAACACTGGCTTACTCGTGGTGGGTCAATTAAGACGACCGTACCATGATGACTGTGATTCCACAATAAAATGAAAAATCGGAAATTTTCTAATTAGCATGTTTAACTTTGGCACAATTTTTTTCAGAAAATTCCTTTTTAAAAATCTGATCCAACGGCTCAGTTGGTTGATTTGATTGGTAGCCAAACCGGGTACAAGCAGCCCCGTTGAGCGCCGTTTTGATACCACACCCTGAAGACCTGGGTTGTTAGGGTGTTAGCTAAATTCAGCCTGTGGAGCTTAGGAATTTGACTATGTTCGATATACTATGGCTAGCTAACTAAGGAAGGGTTTGCCGAACGATAGTGCCGGACAATCTTTGAGTAGGTGTCGAGGCAACAGCGATAGTATGGGTCGAACGGTATTCCGAGTCTAACAGAGTGGATGCCTATGGGGCAGTTCCCCGTTCTTACGGCCACGACTCTAGCTATTTTGGAGCGATTTCTATTGAGCAGTACAAGAGTCCTTCTTTTCATGTATGAGGGTAAGGTTTAGAGAATTTGCACTTGGATGAAAAGTTCACCTTCTAATAGCTAAGGACAGGAAGTGTATGTAGATGATGTATTTGATGTGGTTGATTGCCTGGCCCATCAGCTCAGTGGAGGCGTTGCGGGAGGTTCCTTGCTTGGCCAGTTCGTTGGCGATCTAATTTTCCTCTATGTCGCTATGTCGTGGAACCCAGAGGAGAGTGATATTGCACCTACTACTGACCTGTTTGAGTTCTTCCTTGCACTGTTGCACCAATTTAGAGGAAGCGGTTACTGAGGAGTTGACCCCATGGCTGTCGCTGCATATCATCGCGGCTCTACCATAAGGGCAAGTACTAGGTACTCAGGCGGGAGTTTGTTGCTTTGCTTGGGGTAATCTACCATACTAGTGACCCCTAGGCGAGAATGGGGAACAACAACACAGTTTACATCCCCAAACAGTGGTACTCGTTCGCAACAATACCAGCTTTTCTCATTCTTCTTCTTTCCTCCCTTGTTAGGAGCTGCAGTCCGAGATGAACTTAGGCGTGACTTCAGCAGAAGCTGGTCGCGTCGTATGTGATAGCCCACGAGTGGAGTTCACCAGCATTTTATTGCAATTCGATGCTGGCCTATTTAGCGCATCTCACTCACGCCCGCACACCTTTACGCCAGTCAGCAGTGCAGAATGGTTTAATGAATTTACATAACCATTAATTTTTTTTGCAGGAACAAAAAAAAATTGTTTGATTAATTTATGAACTTTGAGTGAGTTATAATCAGTTTGATTTAAAATGAGATCAACCATCAAAATACAGTGGCTTCGTGAAAAAAAAATCGAAATTCTGGAATTGCATACACGCAAGAATGAATGCAAAACAACAACAATATTAATCGTAATTGGCATCACCAGCATCGAAGTGAATACGTAATTCTGGTTGGTGGAGTTTTTTTTTGCCACACCTAATTACCAAGTCGACTTCGGTTACATTCGAATCAATTGACGGACATTTACTGATCAAATTTAGTTAATTAATTACAGTTGCAACCTCTGTCTTTATCCAGCAAATTATTCGATTGTGAAATTTTTTTGGAATCCAATCTCAAGTTCGTCTGTATCAACGTTTGTAGGGATATTTGATGGGTCGGTGGAGCTAGTAATCCAGTTGAGCTGAAAGTCCTTGTTTTTGTTGTTGTTATTTTTCATTCAAGATCCATTGAAGTGGTTCAAGTTTGCACAAATCGCCGAAACAAATAAATGCAAAAGTCGAAGCATACAGGGTGGGCCATCGTTTGAAATATTGGTTACTTTGACACTGTAAGCTGTTTCCCGCTAGAAATCTTGACAGAAGACAGAAGTCAGTACTATTCCTTCGGAGATCTGCAAATCACTCGGAGACCAGCGCAAGAGGTCTAAAAAAGGAAGAAAGGGCAACATCAATGGCACTGTGGCAAACCAGGTGGTCCACCACAGCCAAAGGCAGATGGACCCATAAATTGATACCCAGAATAGAAGCCTGGACAACGAGAGCTCACGGGAACTGCAACTACCACCTCACGCAGTTCTTGTCGGGCCATGGGGGTTACCGAAAATACCTCCACAGAATCGGTCACAACAGCTCACCCACTTGTCCAGAATGCGCGCGCGAAGATGAAGACGCAGAGCACGTAATATTCCACTGCAGACGCTTTGCCGTGGCGAGAGGAAGTCTACCAACTCCCGAGCTCGTAGTTAGCCATATGATGGAGTCAGCTGACAAATGGCTAGTGACATGTTCCTTTATTACAAGGGTGCAGATCGAGCTAAGAAGGCTGGAAAAAGAAAGAAAGGCCGAATTGGCAAATATAGATCACATAGCGTGATATGCTAACCAGCCCGCGAAGTAATACCTAACGGCAGTTCCGCGGGGAGAGTGGTAGAAGTGTGCAGAGGTGTGGTTTACGACGTAGGCGCGAGGAAAAAGGAGAACAATATCCCGTGAATCGTTCATGCTGGTAACACGGGTTACCAGTATCTTGAAGAAGATTCCACATCCATTGGCGCAAATCATAAAAAAAAAACTATTCCTCCAGTCAGTCAGTCAGTACCATCAATCCGTCGCGTTGCTCTTGAACAACGGTGGGAAATATTGATAACTGATTTCCAAAGTCAGTGCTGTGTAGCCCAAGCTGTGCGTTTTTTAGAAACAAGTTTTGGCTGAAATGAAGCACCCTCGACTGTTGCCGGATTCAAGTTTGTGCAAAAAGTTGATGGGACTGGTATGCTAATGGGCAACATTCAGGCCAGTGCGCAGAGCTGAGAATGTGGCTGATGTGGCAAAGAGAATTATTGGACCATTTTTCTTTTTTCGAAAATGGGGCTGGGAACAATGTTTCGGTCAACGGTGGGCGTTACAGATCCATGTTCACCGGTTTTTTTTTTTTGTTACTGAAATTTAAGACATGGATTTGGACGACCTCTGGTTCATACTGGATGGCGCTCCATGCCACATAGCCCATGCCACAATCGATATTTTGCTCACCAAATACCCAAATCGTGTTACGGGCCGTCTTGGCGATATCAATTGGGGGCCTCAGAGCTGCGATTGGACCAGTTTGGGTTTGATTTTGTGGGGAACCATGAAGGACCGATGTGATCCCAACAATAGGAAAAGGATTGCTGCTCGTAAAGCCAATATCATGTAATCCGTGAACTACAGCCCGAAACCGTGAACAAGTTCTTGGAAAATTGGGGTGACAGAATGCCAGTCAGCCGAGGCATCCACTTTAACGACGCTGTATTTCAGAATGAATGGGAATGTTTGTTCTTATTTATAAAGCAAGCTACATTATTTTTTTGCTCATTTTATTGCATTATTTAAAAGAAACTACGTATTTGGCTCACACCTTACTGCCAACCTCATCTCATCTCATCTCATCTTCAGTTGCCTACATGATACACCAAAGAGCTCGAGGTGTCAAAACAGCTTACAGAAGACAGATCTGTAAGCCACTCGATCCACCGCCATCGACACTAAATCATAGTGCGTTTTCCAGCCATGTTCTTGGATTTGGTGTAGTCTCCTCGTCCTGTGCCTGCGAAGCGTTTACTTACCTGATAGAATCTTACTCAAGGCACGACTCGGAAGTAGTGATGCTGGGGACATTCGTAGCATGTGACCAAACCATACAAGCATTTCCCTTTCCGTTAGAGACAGCCGCTGCCCAACATATAATGCCTCGTTGATTTCCATGTTTGTCATCCTATCACGACGTGTAAGTCTAACTACAGCATGAAGAAATCTCATCACATCAGCTTTTATTAGCGATCTTATTCTTGCGGTCATTACCTTATGTCATGATCATGGGTGGGAATTGGAATGAACTGGGTTCATGACCGCAAACATGGCCTTGACACCAACTTCGGTCAGACCTACAGGAAAGCTCAGCATTACTCCTACTCGTGGCAAAGACCCCGGTACATGAGCTTAATTTTCTTCACCTGCTTCAATGAAAGTCCACTGACATGTAAAGTCAACTCAACAGGCCTCGGTTTTTGTACACGTTAACCTTCATCACAACATTAATACATACATACACATTCTTATCTACAAAAGGTGATTACTTACCCTCATCCCTCCCAATGTGAAACTTTTCTTGCCTCAGCTGCGCTGCAATAAACTATTAAAGAGGAGTGGTGACAAGACGCACTCTTAGTGGAGTCCAACGCCCACAGTGAAACTTATGTTGATCATGATTCTTTATCCCAAGCACAGTGTATGTGTGTAAAGAGACAGAATGGCTATCATCAATCCCATACTCCTGAAGAACACTCCAGAGTTAACCTCGATGAAATCGTTTCTATAATAATAATAATGTGGACAATCCGAGGCGGACCACTCGTGTTGTGCGTGCTTTTGTTCTTTCACGAGTGGAAGGGACCTACAGTTTAATGCCGACTCCGAACACCAAGTCTGAGAATTGTCAGTGACTCGAAAGAGGTGGAGCAGTGAATTATCCAAGGTAGGAAATTCGGGTATCGAACCTGGCACCCTCTACGTAGGAGTCGACGCACTTACCCACTACGCCACGGCGACCCACTATGCCTCTATCAAATCTGTAAACAGATGTAGATTATCTTGGCATACTTTCAAGCCTTCTCGAGTACCATTCTTAGAGTGAGCTGTGCTCTATTCTTTTGCTGGGACGAAAACCACACAATTCGCCCTTCCTGTACTTGCTCATAGCTCTAAAACGAGCCTTCAACTACTTAGAGTGTAATTGTTCGAGGAGACAAGAGATATGGCTCTGTAGTGGAAGCAATCTCTCACCAGTTATCTCACCAAACCACCTCCACACCGGCGGATTTTCCATCTTTGAGCTATTCCAATAGCAAAAGAACTTCCCCTACCGTTGGACTATTCTTTGCTCCCACTTAAAGCTAGATTTCTGCCACGCTCAGTATCCTGGTCAGGATTGAGCCGAAAAGTGACACTGCAGAGATTACTCTGCAGGAAAGCAACACACGATCGCTTGCTTGATTTGACCTTTTCGATGATGTTGAAATTCCTGGATGCTGGAAGACCTTTCAACTATATTCGAGGTTGTCAAGGGCTTCACCTAATTGTCTCTGCAGTAACATCGCTGTCTGCTTTGGCTCTGATTGGTAGAACACGAACGATTTCAAATGAGACTTTCAGGAACCCTCTGCTAAAATACAGACCTCGTCGGAGAGATTTCTGGTATTTGATGGAAAAGATTCAACCACGAACTTGTTATGTATTCATCGAAATAAATATAGTCCGTCCTCGGTGAATGCAACGCCTTTGTAAAGTGAATAATAGCTTAGCACGATCCGAAGAATGGTATGCCTCCTTGAGCTCAGAAGAATATATAATACCAAGATAAAAACCAGACTATTGCGTTACTCACTCGTTAACTGAGGATTGTGGGTCGCCTCCTACGCAGTGGGTGCCAGGTTCGAGTCTCAAAATTGACAACTTTCATAGTTCACGGCTCCACCTCTTTCGAGTCACTGAGGCTGCTCAACAAGTTTTCCTGTCTAGAAAAGGCTTCTCAACTTCCCCGTTCGGAGTCGGCATTGAACTGTTGGTCCCTTCCACGCGTGAGAGAACAATAGCACGCATAACACGAGTGGTTGCTGAAAAGTTAGGCCCCAAGTCCGCCACGGACTGTCGCGCCACCCATATTATTATTATTACTATAATTGAGGAATAGATTATAGATGGTTTGACAGCGAGTGAGATCAGAAAACAAGCCGTGAACGTCCCAGTCCTTGCTACAGTCTAACATCTCGTTTAAAAATAGCCGAATGAATTGTAATGTTCTAAAAATTCCTCCAAGTTCAAATCATTTCAGCTAACTAACACCACCAAGTACAGACTTTATCAAAAAAAAAAAACATCCCAGTACTGGCTGTGTTCATTTATTCCGATACGTGATTCTTTCCAAAAGCTCTACCGAAGCGGTGCGCGCTTTCTTCCAATTCGCTGCACTTCAGTGAATCTAAAATGTTTGATATTTAGTACTTATTAATTCTGACTGAGTTAACCGCGTTTTTCCATTTACACCCGATTGTCTGTGCACGCCCTCTGCCAGGCGTAGGCTCTTCATGAAAGACTACCGCCCCCCATATCGACTACAGTCACCATGTAAATAAAAACACCATTCGAATTCAAATAAATTTGATTTTTAAAATTCAATTTATTTTATTTTATGGATTTTTTTGGTATTTTTTTTTGGAAATTTTTATATAATAACAATCACATTTACTTGTCAAATTTTATTCTTTATTTGTTATTTTATTTACCTATCATTAATATTCACAACTTTTTCACCGTATGTATGTGTTCTCCCGCTCAACATTCTTCACCATATTTTTGATGTTTGGTTTTTTTTTTTTTTAAGTTTGACTTACAATTATAATTAAATTTTAATTGGAATTTATTCATGTATCAAGTTTTCATGCAAAAAAAAAAACACTTTTTTTTTCTGTAAAAATTTTGCACAAATCCCCATCCAGGGGAGGTGTGGCATTTCAATTGCTGCTGCTTAACTTTATACGTACGTGTAATTTATGTTCTAAAAACTTTTAGTTTAGCTTGGCCAACTGGAGGAATGTGAGTAGTATTTTGAGTAGAAAGAGGGACAGTTTATATTTTAGGGAATATTTGCTAAGAATCCGTGATATCCTGCGCATACATTTAAGGACATGAAACATCTACATACATTCTAAGATTTATTTAAGTTTTTTTTTTTTGTTTTAGTTTTGCTTTGTTTGTGAATACATATAGTACGTCGAATAATAATTTATTTTTGTTTCTGTTTAAAGACATCTAACATTTGGTTTAGTTTCAAAAGAATGTTCACTTAATCAATATAATTACGTGTGCTTCATTTTTTGTTTTTTTTTTTTGGGACAGGGGGGGATCTATGACTAGATGTAAATATTCTCTTACTGACTAAATACATAAGTGTTTTCCATTTATCATTTAATTCATATTTATGTATGTATATATTGACACATTCGCATAAAACTTCTAATTTTTTCATTTATTTTTTCCTTGGCCATGTTTTATTTATTTAGTAAATTCATTTAAATTATATAGAAAACTAAGTTTGACATTATAGAATTGTTTGACACTTTAAGGGTAGTAGTTCGTGGGTAAGTATACATTTTTGGTTTGTTTTTTTTTTCATTTTGCTTTTGGCTGGTAAATATATAATTTATTTAAGTGTATAGAGAGTAAATGTTTTAATATTGGTACACGTGTCTAAATGCCATTAATGTTCGCTGTGGTAGGAAACTTACTTTTATCCCATAGTCTGTCTAAAATCAGGATTAATTCAATATTTCTTGTATTCTTAAGTTACTTTCCTTAAGAGCACGTTTTTAAATTTAATTTATTTTTTCTCATATTCTTAACTCTAATGACAGACACAATAAACAGAGTTTTCTTCTCAATTTACATATATTCTTACTTTTTGATTTCTTTTTCTGAGTGTAAAAGTTAATTATTATTTATTTATTATTTTTTTTTCATTTTTCTTTTGTATAAAAAAAAATATAACACTATAATGGGCCATAACACAAGGATAAAAACCAAAAAATAGAAAAACACACAAGAAAAGACCGTGTTCCCTTTTGGGAAGACACAACAAATAAGAGCTCACAAAGTGGGAGCAGGAGAAGAGAGGAAGAATAACCATTTCCGCCACATTGTGGATTCATTTTCGTTAACATAAATATGCAACATTTGTCATACGTGGTGTTGTGGGGAATGGGTGGCACTGTCGAGAGGGGGAAGCCGATGTAGGACGAGGGTGTTTTTTTTTTTTTTTTAGAATGTATGTATGTGAGGCGGTATATCCTTGTCCGAGAAGACAATAAAAAAAATCTGTGACCATGCATTATTCAGATACAAAATATTTCCATCCGCTTGCATAACACATAATGTGTATCCCTTCTTTAGGATGTTTGCTTTTGTTATTATACAGTCACTCAGATTTGAGTTATGACAGGATGAAAGCAGAGGGGAATGCGATTTCCCACTTGTTTTTGGGGGTTTTATATATATTTTTTTTTTTTGGGCGAGAGATAGTTTTGAATTGGGACAATGCATTTATTAGTCAGGGGATGGAGGATGGTTTTTCGGGGGTTCAGCATTTCCGACATTTACGACAGCATGTTGCGGGTGATGTGAAATTGGAGATACATAATTTTATACGATGTTTGCCGACAAAATGATTGTTTAACTCATGCGAAATGTGTGTTTTTGGTTGGGTGCCGGGTAAGGGCGGAGTTATTTCTTGCTTGTCTCTCGAAAACTGAAATGGAAATGTTTTCCTTTCGACTCTCTACGGCAGTTACGTCCACTTTATTGCACAATGAGGCATTTCTCAGAACTGTGACTAAGTCGCAGGAAGTGCTGATGTGGAATTAAATTAATTCTGTTCATAATATTTGGTTCTGCTTGCATTGTTTGCAATGACGAGGAGAAAATTTACGAGGTGCTTAACATGACTTTGACTTGCCTGACTACTACGGTCTACGGGTTCGAAGTCAATGAGGCCATGTCGAGTGCATTGAAAATGTAGTTTCGGACCGACGAGACAACAAGCCTATGGGACAGACAGCGCAAAAGGAAATGCCGCGTTGGAGTTGACCACTGGCGACAGAATGCAATACAAGATCTATACGTGGTATTTATTGACGTGGGTCTAGGCAAGCGACCAAATACTCAACACAAAAGGTTGGTATGCCAATTACAGTGAATGGATAATTCCGCTTGAATCTTGGATTGTGGGGCAATGCAAAATGGTAGTGGAAATGATGGACACATGTGGAGGAGGTTCTCTATACATCCAAATTTTCCATGAGACTGACTTTATTGAATTGAAGATTTGGGGAGTGTCACAGACACTTGAATTGTGGCCATAAATATCTATTGTAACCTCTTCAGACTGACTTTAAGGTGCAGCCAGTTGCAAGGCCATTTCTGATTCATCTATTGAAATCTTCACCTATCACCGATATTCGCCGATATTCGCTCTGTCAAAATTTAGGACCTTCTGACCAAACGTCCAATATGTCGCTCTGTCGAAAAATCTTGTTATTATTCGTGCCGAGGGTTTTTGGAAAGAGAGAGATCAGCGCGCGATTTGTTCCACATTCTCAGACGGAGGAACGAAGAGGCATAAGACTGAGTTAAAGAGAAGACAAATCTGACAAATAGGATTGCACTCGTGTCATCCATCTAATCTGGTGATCAAACATGGTGATTCGAATACGAGTCACACATCAAGAGACAGACCTGGAAGTCAACAAATGAACCGAAAGAGAACAAAAGTGTGGATGGTCCTGACTGTAGACTAGATTCCCAACAGATCAACGGCTCGTACCCTTCGATTAGATTTAAGCCTCTACAACGATGTAAGAGGCACAGTGATCTGGAACGGCGGGCGCTTAGAGGAGTAAAGCGGTGTCACGAGATTGCAGATTTGTTATTAATGAAATGATGTTCACCCATTTCCCGTGGGGATTTATACTAGAAGATCTGAATCTGCCCCGTGAATGTGAGACCATTGTCTATTTCCTAACCTTAAACCGCAAGTAAACACCTACAGTACGATTCCTATAACCTTGGATAGACGTCTTTAAGGTTATGTCATCCCATGAGTGTCAGACATGCTTCGACATGTTTCATGATCAGTTAAACCGCTGTACTGACTAGACAGGCGGTTGCTTTGAAAAAATCGGATGACAGAGAAGCACTGCGAAGCGTCTTCTTCTTGGCTTTAGAGTGGTCACATCGAAAATGAAACAGAGTTTGAATTGTGTTAAATTGGCGACAGTAAGGAAAATATCGTGTTAACGGGAGAGTGTAGGTGCGAAGTGGTGACATCACTGCAGCCACCGATCAGTGCACCGGACCAAAAGTGACATCATACAAAAAGAAGCCAACTCGTCTTGACACGCAAGAGATGACTATTACACGACGAGATGAACGTGGGCAAAGCTTAACAACGGCAAAACAAAGGGGCATCTGGCGTTGGACTGCAGTTCGATCTGTGTGCTCGTCAGAGTGATAAAAGGACACTGCTCCATCGGATCAACGCTCCGGAAATATAATGTTGAATCCAGCGATCTCTGCCGTAGTTGCGATGACGAGTAAGAGACCGACAGGACCCAACTGCTTTGCCACTGCCCAGCTCTCCAGAATCGGTGCCTATCTTCGATGGCCGAAAGATTCAGACAGAAACTGCGGACATAGCAAATGCAGTTACATCGAATATACTAAGATTCGTAAAGAGCAAGGGGTGGTTTAAGCCATCAAGTGAAACAGGATAGTTTTAATCATAATTTGTACTCCCTTTGTACGCCTCCGCCTCACACTCCCCTTCCAAAACCTAACCCAACCTGACTGGGGTCCAGCACCAGACATTGTGGAAAATGTCTTTCGTTTGCTAGGAGTCGAAAATCTCTCTGTTCAACTACAAGTGTTGCAAAAAACACGAAGTTTGACCTCATTTGCGAAGGAACGATGTTAAATATTTGATTATCGTTTACCATTCACAAGCAAGTTCATGTAAAAATCATAAAGATCGGCATAAGTCTTTGAACGCTATCCACATGGTTTGTACAAGACTGCATAGAGACCAAGTCCCAATTGATCTTAGTCAGATAACTTCTTAGATGACCATTTAAGGAACATGTTACGCAGTTGACAGACTTTTATCGAAGTGTCATTCATTTTAAGTCATCTACATACTACGTGTGTACGATCGAAAGTCTAGTCCGATACTTCATATAGGTTAGGTTTTAGAGGCTGCCGTAGGCTCACATGAACCGAAGGTTTACTAAAAATGATTGGGTTGTTTGACCATTACTGTCCTTTCTACGAAATGATATTCGTATCCTCTACTTCGTCAAAACAATCTAGGCATGGTTTCCCTAACACCGGTTGGGTAGCTCGAGCCAGCCCGGGGTACATACAGTCAGTCACAAAAGTGTGAATACAGCATATAAGTGTCCTTCGTTCTCAGTAAAAATTTGATTCAAAGGGGAATCCACAGAAAAATCTCTTAAATGCAGTTCTAAAGAAAAACGCTATGTATCTAAACCAAAAAAACATGAGAAAATCTCAAAAACTATGTTCCCTTCATCACGTCGTTTAAAAAACTGCATTTGAGTTTAATTTTTTTAGTAGGGTCCTAATTGAAGCCTAGCCTGTACGCATCATGACTTTTTGGACACTCAGGGTCAGCACTTGAGTACTCACAACTTGAGTTAAAGACTCTGGACGTCAGAAAAGTTAACAAGTCTCCTCTCCTCCTAAGCGCCTTCCTCTTCATCTCACCTTTAGGTTGGATTAAAGTCCGAGGTGGACTTTCTCAAACAATGTCTTTCACATTTTAAGAGGCTCGTAATATGTGGTGTCCTTAAATTTCGGTCTGTTTGTCCAAGATCAACCACACTGGTGAGACCACAAGGCGTATGTGGAACGGTCTGAGACCATACGGCGTATGTGGAATATTTTGAGTCCACTCGGCGTATGTGGAATATTCTGAGGCTATACGGCGTATGTAGAATATTTTGAGTACACTCGGCATATGTGGAATATTCTGAGACCACATGACGTATGTGGAATATTCTGCGACCACTCGGCGTATGTGGAATATTCTGAGTCCACGTGGCGTGTGTGGAATATTCTTCCGCCACACGGCGCATGTGGAATATTCTTGGACCACTCGGCGTATGTGGAATATTCTGAGTCCACGTGGCGTATGTGGAATATTCTTCCGCCACACGGCGCATGTGGAATATACTGAGACCACTCGGCGTATGTGGAATATTCTTCCTCCACACGGCGTATGTGGAATATTCTGAGACCACTCGGCGTATGTGGAATATTCTGAAGCCATACGGACTAGGTTGAATATTTTGAGTCCACTCGGCGTATGTGGAATATTCTGAGACCACATGGCGTATGTGGAATATTCTGAGACCACTCGCTGTATGTGGAATATTCTTCCGCCACACGGCTTATGTGGAATATTCTGAGACCACTCGGCGTATGTGGAATATTCTGAAGCCATACGGACTAGGTGGAATATTTTGAGTCCACTCGGCGTATGTGGAATATTCTGAGACCACATGGCGTATGTGGAATATTCTGAAGCCATACGGACTAGGTGGAATATTTTGAGTCCATTCGGCGTTTGTGGAATATTCTGATACCACACGGCGTATGTGGAATATTCTGAGACCACTCGGCGTATGTGGAATATTCTTCCGCCACACGGCGTATGTGGAATATTCAGCGACCACACGGCGTATGTCGAACATTCTGAGGCCATACGGCGTATGAGAGACCACACGGCGTATGTGGAATATTCTGAAGCCATACGGACTAGGTTGAATATTTTGAGTCCACTCGGCGTATGTGGAATATTCTGAGACCACATGGCGTATGTGGAATATTCTGAGACCACTCGCTGTATGTGGAATATTCTTCCGCCACACGGCTTATGTGGAATATTCTGAGACCACTCGGCGTATGTGGAATATTCTGAAGCCATACGGACTAGGTGGAATATTTTGAGTCCACTCGGCGTATGTGGAATATTCTGAGACCACATGGCGTATGTGGAATATTCTGAAGCCATACGGACTAGGTGGAATATTTTGAGTCCACTCGGCGTATGTGGAATATTCTGAGACCACATGGCGTATGTGGAATATTCTGAAGCCATACGGACTAGGTGGAATATTTTGAGTCCATTCGGCGTTTGTGGAATATTCTGATACCACACGGCGTATGTGGAATATTCTGAGACCACTCGGCGTATGTGGAATATTCTTCCGCCACACGGCGTATGTGGAATATTCAGCGACCACACGGCGTATGTCGAACATTCTGAGGCCATACGGCGTATGAGAGACCACACGGCGTATGTGGAATATTCTGAAGCCATACGGACTAGGTGGAATATTTTGAGTCCATTCGGCGTATGTGGAATATTCTGATACCACACGGCGTATGTGGAATATTCTGAGGCCTTACGGCGTATGTAGAATATTTTGAGACCACTCGGCGTATTAGAAACATATATATTTATATATGATTGCCTTCTACAAGAAATAAGAAGGCATAACCGCCAACTATACGAGCAGTACCAAGATGTCAGTGTAGTCTGGAAGGCAAAAATCTATCGGTTACGGTGACTCAACCACATCGATCGCAAGGAGACTGATGCTGCAGGTGGATATTTTTGAAAGCCTTCTAATTCGAGACGGAGAAGAAGACCGAAGATACTCCGGACGTAAAACAGGTCTTGCTGACAGGAAGCTGGATTGGACCAGGATCATCAACGATGGAAGGTAGCTATTGACTAGACTCTGGGCATCGATGGCCGTCGGACTGACAATTAAGTTTGAAAGATTAATTTTTTCTATTGGGGCATTTAACTCTAACCAATATTAAACTCGGAAGCTGCGATCATGATTCTCCTCTCTCCATGAGGCGAACAGCGTCTTGTACCCAGGGAACTGTAGCGTCTTCTGTCTCCATGAAAGCTTGACGAACAACGTTCTTCTCATTTCAAGAAGAAACGCCTTTTTTTAAGGCGAACAGTAGAAAGAATGGAGCAGAAAGAATGGTCAGAATGGAGTTCGATCTTCCGTAAATTCTAAGAAGACATCATTCCCGTACGCCGCACTTTCAGCCACATCTCAAGTAACATCAAAACTCACACTTCTCACTTTAAACCTAGCATAACCAATTACCGTCGCGTTTCATCGTCCTCCATACCTCAACTCAATTTGTCAGATTTGCCTTGCAAATGCACCTAACCCCCTTCTTATGCTTATCACACATTGAACTCAACAAACCGGTGCTGGTAACGCAAGTAACAATCCACCCCATAAACCAGCAACTATACGAGTTCAGTTATCAAAAATTGAATTTAGCCATTAAACCGACGGGTTTATAATCCAGCCAGGATGCAGTGCACTCGCAGCTGCGACTCACTGTACACCGGAGGATGTCCGGAGGGGTTTGCTGCATGCATTCATAACTCGAGATTACACCGAAATGGACATTACTGCTGTACGCTGTTGAGGGAGAGCCAGAGAGGTGGAAGTGCAAGGACGAGTGCGAGTTGAACATGATTTCAAAAATATCCTCGTGTCCTTTTTGTGGCTCCGGCTGTTGGGCTCCCCTTCTACTCCCGTCGATGGGTCTGTTGCCATAGGGGGTTGCAATAGCTCTCAGATTTTATGGCTCCTTCCCCTTACCTAGCCCTTCGGAGATACCGGGTACATCACATGCATGTACTTCGGGTACTTTCTTGTTCAACGTGAGAGAGCTTACAGAGATAAGAAGCCGACATCTCCCGGACGTGCGGATAGACAGTGGGAATGTGGGGACGGAAAAAACATGGTTGTTCACTCCTCTCGACTGGTTGGGGTGGCTCGTATGGACTGTCGTGTCTGGTGTCACAATTTTTGGGGCAGCTTTCTAGGTTGGGGCGGTAGAGTTAATGTGTGGTGTGGATGGTGGGTCTCTAGCATTAACTGCTGCCAGACACCTCGACCACGGCTACAGTTGACGCGGCTGTCGTGTGTCCTGTCATGCAGTTGCCGTTGTTGTGCGGGATATCGGCGGGCGCCGACGACGCGGCTGCAACTGTAATCGTCGGTGGTGCTGCGGCCGTCATCACTTTAGTAGGCGTTGGCATCGGGGATGCGGACGATCCTATCGAGTGGCTGTCGCCGTTCTCCGTCCCTGCGTGGCCATTGCCGTTCACATTGTGCTGGCTGTGATTCTCTGCAGCCGGCGGCGGCGGTGGCGGCAACGAGTCCAGTTGATTCGTCTCCATTAGGATAATGTCGTTCATTTGCTTCATCTCCTCGGTAGACGGCGGATCAGGCAGGCTGATTATGCTGTCGAATCCGTTCTCGGTGTCGCCGCCGTAGTCGACGATGCTGCTGTCGGTCTTAATGTTTGGAGCCACGCTGTTGTGTAGGTTGTCCATGGAGTTCTGTGGCGATGGTTCATCTTCGCCGCCTTCGCGTTCGCCTTCGCCCTCGCCGTTCTCGTTGCCGTTGTGGCCTACACCATTTGTCATGTCGTTGGCAATGACCGTGTCCTGCTTGAGGAGGGCGGCGGTGATTTTTGGTTTTGACTCAACGCCGCTGTTTCCATTAACTACAGAGTCAGTGTCGGCCGGATAGATGGGGTCACTGTTCGGTGCCGAGGGAGGGTCGTTCTCTGAGCAGTGGCCATTCTCGGAATGTCCATTATCGTCATTGTGGTTCTCTGGCTGCGGAAGCTGCGGTTCGGCGTGTGGGTGCGGAGCGCGGGTGGCCGCCGGGGACGGAGTGTTGTAATCTTGCTGTTCGATAGTGTACAGCTCTTGGTTGCCATAAGAGTAGCGTTTGTTCGAGTCCACCGATGACGAGGAGCTCAGGTCCGACTGCGACAGGCCGGTGTTCGAGTGCTTGGTGATTTTCGGTCCCTCCTCGAACTCGTCCACCTCATCGATCTGGTGCAGGTGATTCGAGTCGATGTCCACCGGAACGCCGGCACTCTCCGGCGGAGGTGGGTGGACCTGGACTTCCTCGTTGCACGAGAGTGGCTTGTCGTCGCCGGTCTGGTTGATGCAGATGCTCGGGTCCAGATTGAAGGGGCACTTGTCCCCCGGCTCGCCCACTGGACTGCCGGGCATGATCTTCGAGTCCGCGCCGCGGGACACCTCGACCACGAACACGCCGTCCTTCTCCGAATTGTTGTAGTGCATCTTGGTCTCCCTGGCGTTGCGGGAAATGTCCTGAAAGAGAAAAAAATTTAACACTTGAATAGGCTGCACTTGAACACGGATCGGAGATAGTTTGGTGCCTACTTAAGAGTACAGAGTGTGTTAGAGAGTACAGCAAAATTTGTATTTACACCAAAGAGAAAAAATTGAGAAAAAAATGATAGCAAATGAAGTGTAAAACAGAGTTACAACACCGACGCATGTATCCTTTATGTACACAAGCTCAGACGCACACACATGCACACACGGTTACACGACACAACATTCAGACTTACATTTCGCTCTTCAGTTTCAACAATGAGGTGATTATTTTTAAGGGTCATCGTGGTAATTGAACCGTTTGCCCCGGAATAATTGCATTGCATTGTTCCAGCAGTTGCAGCTGTGGGATTGGCGGCGGCGGCGGCGGCGGCTACGAAGGCGGATGCGGAGGCGGACGCGGAGGCACCAGCATGGGTGGCAATGGCTGCAGACTGTGGTAGACTTGTGGATGGTGCTGTCGCCTGAGCTTCGGGGATGCAATTAACGATGAATGCAGTAGCTCTTTCTTCTCGGACACCATCGGGGATAATTGTCTGAATACAATGGACGGCGTCCATATCGGATGCTACCCTACCATTTGCAACAGCACCACCAACTCCACTTCCACATCCACCATGCCCATTGCCGTTGCCATTGCCTGTGCAATCTCTGCGGCCACCACCAGTTTCAGCCTTGCCACCGTGCACCTCCTCCGAAGGACAAAGATCAATAATTAGAGCGTTTGAAGTGGCGCCGAATTCGAGTGGGGATGCACGTAACTGAAATTGCAAAAAGAAAAGAAAAGAAAATGGAATAGAACAGGGGTTTGAATCTAATGACCGATGATATTTCGGTTGTTTTTGTTGTTGTTGTGTCAAAAGATGTCGAGTCGAGTATGAGTTCATTGAGTGTTGGACTGATGTGCGGGGCCAACTTGCGTTGGGCGCCAGCTGCGTTGTGAGGAGTCTGTGGTTGGTTTTGCGAATGAGGGGATTGATGTTGGAAATTAATAAAAATAAAAATAAGGCACAATGCATTTAAGAGGTAACACTCTGGCAAGAACTTTAAAAATGAGGTTTTTGGGGAAAGGGCGGGTTAACATCATTTAGGGGGAAAGCGATGTTTAAGCGGTTAAATAAGAAGGTTTTGATTTCGATTTGAATTTATCGGGGAATATGCGCCCGAATATGATTTAAAGTTATTTAGACGAAAGGAAAGTCATTTAGAATCCTAGGTCTACGTTTCCTTTACTTGACCTGACAAAGAACACATTAACGTCTGTGGTGGTCCGAATACATTTTGAAGTCCAAGAATGATTTAATAAGATGTACGAGAAAACATAATTCGATCGACACATGATGTCAATGTATTCCATCCAAATTCAGAACTCAACTGAATGACTTACTCTCTTCTCAGCCATTCGACACATGGAGAGTTTCAGTGAAAGCAAAAGCCTTCCTCCTTGGCTTAGGGATCTGACCAAACTGCTTCCAGTTGTCGAGACCAAGCTGTCTTGTGATTACGATGTCTTGGTCCTTACATTGGAGATTCGGTCTTCCTCTCCTATTCGAAGACCCTCAAATGTGAAGCGTTAGTGTCCTTCTTCTTCTTTATTTGGCGCTACAGCCCGAGGTGGACCTGGGCGTCAACCAACAAGCCTCTCCTGGCGAGCTGTCTCCAGTGTCACCATGTTGGTTGAGGTGCTTCTCCACCTGCGTGCGCCACCTTACGGGGCGTCCTCTGTTACTTTGTCCCACGGGTTCGGAGTCGAAGACGCACGCGTTAGTGTCCATGCACCTTCAAAAGTAGAGCGTAAGTGTGCATGCACTCGATGTAGCCGAGCCAGTGCAGTTGACGAATTTTTGACTTCCGGACTACAGCCACATCTTGGTACAGCTCGTAGAGTTGGGCTTTATGTCTTCTTCTCCATTCAGCTTCCTCGCAGACCGCACCATATATCCGCCGTAGAATTTTTCTTTCGAAGGCGCCAAGAATCAGCTCAGCTGTTTTGCTTATCGTCCAGGGTCTTGCAGAGTATGGTTTTGGTCCTTCGAGGCCAAGGCCGATTCTATGTCCACACTGATGTCGTTTGTCCTTAAATAGTGTGCGGTGGTAGGGTTATTGCTCGACGGCATCAGTTTTGTCCTCATTGACCTAAGGCTAGCTCGTTTTGCCTATTCTTCAAATCGCCGGGAAATTTTCCCCCATGACACGTTGGGAACGCCCGAGGGTGTCGATGCCATCTGCGTACCCCAACAGTTGGACTCACCTGTAGAAAAAAGTGCCTTCCGTGTTAACAGCTGCTCGCCGCATTATCTATTCCAGTAGGATGCATCTCCTCGCATTATCCATTGCAGGTTTCAAACGGCTCCAAGCTCTATGAGCCGAACTGCACAGTGCATCAACACAACCCGATACATTATCGCGGGATTCCGCATTCGGCCATCGCTCCAAATATTTCCTAACGATGATCCTGCCAGCATTAAAATCGGCAAAGAGATAATGTATATCCAAACTCTCTACTTTTTCCAGGGGCCTTGTGCGTTGATCAGTGCAAGTTTAAACTCCACTTTTGATTAAAGCTTCAGTTCAACGATTTATTCAGTTTCAGTGCTTCGTTTATACCTTGAACTGAGCTGAATTTTAGTTTAAGATAAAGGCGAGTATAATCCCCTTTAAACCTTAGTTCTGCACCACAATTGCATTTTGTTTCATTTTTTCGATTCGCATTACACAAACGAAGTTCAACTGAACTGATGTTCAAATTTCATTGTAAAATCGGATGGACCCACAATTTGAACTGGATTTAATGTTTAGCTGAACTGCACAGTGAAACTGGGGATTTGTGTGGAAATTTGATATGTAGTCGATTGTCGGGCTGGAAGACGTACCAGCACATGCTGAATTAAACCCTTTAAACTCTAGACAGGATCTGAGCAGGGATAACCAGTTTACTTGCTTTAGCCGGTATCGCTTTTGCCGATATTTTAGTCATGGGGTATTGTTTATTATATTATCCATGTGGTATGGTCCCTGCTCCCTACCAGTCCATAGACACTGCTTTCGAAGAACCCACCAGAGGCCTAAATCATCAGAGCTTTGTTATTCTTCAGGATTGTTATGACGACTCCGATGTAGGTAAGAGGACAACTTCCTCGACTGTAGTTGGTTTCCTTCCAATTCCATTTTCCACACCCATTAAGCGGCAGCTGGATGTGCTTAAATACATTCACTGTTACCTGCGGGTCGGTCACAAAATTACCCTACGGTTTACGAGGAGCCTAGGGTCTTTCCTCTTTTATCAAAAAGACCCGTATTTCTCCATCTGATCGTCGATCTACCTTGATCCTTTAGATGAGAGAGCTTTTATTTAAGTGTAAAACGTTTCTTATGCTCCTGTCTTCTAGACCGGTACTCCAATCATTATTTTGTATACGTGGTCGGAAGTAGGCACACGCGCCATCATACCACGGGTTTCTTGTAAGTGGTGATGGTAGCAAAGGTTTGTCCTTCCTACCTCCTTCATGTCCGGGTGGCAGTGCTAACGCCTATTCGCCGTAGACATTCCAGAGAGTCTCGCACTTAGTAGTCCTTGCGGCAATACTCGTTGTGCTCAGAACTTATAATAATTGGCTGGTGCATTGTGTTGAGCTCTGATTTCTGCTGCTAGCCGGAAATCGTCAAATTTGCTCCCTACTATACAAAAGATAACTTCAATACCATGAGGCCTTACTATTTACGTTCTTACTCCTCATGCGGACGGCGAAAAGAGGCTCCGAGACTGGGCTAATAATTCACTGGGCTAATCAAATTTGAGTATTCAAAACGTTAGTATATCTAAAAAATGAAAAGGATATTTTCTCCGTCGACAAAATAGCATTCATCTTCGTCACATTCAATCAAAGCCATACAGTGACTCTGTATGGCAGGTCCAGGGTGGACCTGGGCCTCATCCAACAAGCCTCTCCAGCTAGCACGGTTTCTGGCTAGCTGTCCAGTGTCGCCAAGTTGGTTGAGGTCCTTCTCCACCTGGGTGCGCCACCTTACAGTGACTCATACAGTGAAATTAATTTCTGTACCAATGATGCAAATGTTGTGGCTATCTCAGCCCTTTATCAAGCCTTAACATTATGCAGCCTGTCATAATCCATAGCAACTGGCAGGATATCTACTTAGCAAAGAACCGCAGTTAGGCTTTCTGGGAGCTCAACCGAAGCGAGTTTACAAGAAAAAAAAATGCATAAATGCGGCAAATGTGCACCAAATAACGGTTGAAAAAACCGCAGAATTTATAAAAAATTGCCACATCAAAGGACATGCGATGAGAGTGGATGTGGCATGATGATGAATTATAAAATGGTGCTCCACTCATCGACCGAAATTAGCACTGTGGAAGTGAGGAGTGAGAAATGGCGCCCAACAATGGCTCTCGCCGGCAAGTGAAAAAATGTACCATGAAAGCCGCAAATTGCCCAAAGGTACCAAGGAAAAGGATCCTGATTGCCCAACAGTGTAGGCAAATTATGAAATTTTGTTATCCTTTGCATAGTCATCAGTAAAGGGAATGTATTTCTACCCCTTGTCCTCTATTAACCACTCCTTGAAAGCGGTTAATTAGATGTGACTTGCCATGTCACAAATCGATACATCTCGACAAATCCCATATGAACAATTTGCCCTGAGTCCCCAGAGCATTATAAACTCAGCGACCATATCACATCATCAAAAACGTGACTCATGCTCACTGTGGTTCAACAATAACAAGAGCGGCACGTTTCGCAAAGTCCCAAAAGACTAACGTGCTAAACTGCAAATAACTGCTTCAAAATAAAACTGCATCACCGCTGACATACGGTGGGACCTACGTGAGCTGTGACCACAAATACTTCAACCGTTCATCGAATCTGGCGCCCGACAAAAGCGCCCACACCGAAAACCGCCCAGCGTTTTGTGCTCATCAATCGACTACACAAAGTCCCACTCCCAATCACTTCAACGACTATAAAAAGGTTCTTTAAATTATTCTGCAGTCAATAGATGAAGTACGCTCCCTTTCAAGGACTTCCGCTGCAAAAAGGAAAACAGGAGAACAGAATTAACAAAAAACCCGCCCGAATGGTGGCCATAAATACTTTGCCAAAGCGGAGAACTCCTCTCGAACGAGAATGTCAACTACACAGCCACCCGCTGAGCTAAACTCCTGCCCTCCTCCTTGTGTCAATTGAGTTGAATACGCCAACAACAGCGACAGCAAACAGGCAACGCAAAAAAAAAAACCGACACAGGACAGATACACACATGCAATGTTATTCCTTGGAAACAACGCAGGCCTTGTTGCTCTCGTAATAAATAACCTTTAGTCGAATGTGTACACTCGATGGCCTCACCTACGGCGAGCAGCGCGGTGGCCACCATGCGGCAGATATCCCTCGTGCAAGGACATTTCGAATATTTACGTGTTTTTGCTTCGTGCACAAAAACTCGACGAGCAAATTCCATTGAAATTTCAAACCGACGTTTGCCCTCCGCATTTTTTCTGTTCTTGTGCGTGTGTGTGTTTGCTTGCTTCATCCCCCCACTCCCTGATTGGCGGAGAGAGTGGAGCATTTCATCCTGCAGCAGTAAACATTTGAACAGATTCTGGTTCAATACGACGAACTCAATTGATGCACGGTGTTGTCAGTGAACGCTTGTCGGGTTGCTGCGCAACATGAACCGCTCCTTTGTCAACTGTGCACACTGATGTCCTGCGTCTGTTGTTCCTGCGCTGTGGCAAAAACCGAGGGTAATGCTCTGTCTGAGAGACAAAAGCCTGCAAATTCTGTTGTCTTGGTGATGTTGTGTGCAGGTGAGCAGCACAGCGCTGGAAACTCCCTCGATCGCGAAGTCTCCCCGCGTGATCCAAGGACAATAACTAAAAAATACCACCCCACCCCCAACCCTCATTCCGCTTAGATGTGGAATTCCATTTATGGACAAATATTGTTTCAACACTTCACATCCGAAAGGCGACGGTGGTGGCGGAGGCGGCAAGAGGCACACCCTCGTCACTTCGAGTGCGGGGACTGCTTATCCTCCACCGTGTGTCTATATCCTGTCAGGTTATTGGTGTTTTTTCTCCTCTCTCTCTTTCTCTCATCCATTATTCCCTATCCGCTCCAGCATTTGGCTGTTGATTATGAAATGCTCCCACACACAGCGCGACCGAATGTGTTGTTGGGATGCACGCTTGAAGAGGCCGTGTGTGAGACGCCGGGAAGGCAAGCACGAATTGTATCACGTCTCTGAAGGGGTTTATTGGACGGTTTATCATTTTCCTGCGAAGTGAACAGTTGGAAGCGTGGTAATATTGGATTTTTATGTCGAACAAACCGAAATATATGAACGTGCTGCAGGTAAATCAAATCAATATGAAATAGAAAGAGACACACCAGACGGTGTTGGTGTCTGATGTTGGTTCGAGGCATGGCATCACATGGGACGCGTATAACTGTAGGCAATCTAATAAAACATTTTACGACCGAATGACATAGTGCCTATTAAACCTGAGATCGGGGAGATGGCAACAAAACGTTTATGTTCGGTTCAGTTCGGTTGCAGAGTGAAGTGAAAGAGATCCGTATCCGGGCGCCAGGGATGCGGATGGCCTGTTAATGGCTGAAATGTATCTCTACACGCCTTAGGCAGCAGTTGAGATTAAAAGCTTTCTAGCTTCCATCCGGAAATAATCCTGAGTAGTACTAGTTGTTGACAGAGCTATTCACTCGTGGAAAGTTAGTTTTTGTAGCTGGGTGACGAGGGAGGCGAGCGGCAAGGAATTGATTGATATCCCTTTGATATTTTATGAAAATTGCGATAGTCGATGGAAGTGCGATGTGAGAGGATGTGTTATGATGATAAATACGGAATTGACGCTCCCTTCTTCGATCGATATCCGAATGGAAATGGCGTGAAACGAGAAAGTAGTTCACATGCTTGAATGGCGCCCAACAATGGATTGGAAAACTATGACATCCTGCCACTGTTCTAATGAAGAGGAGACATGATGTTTGCATGTGTTTACAACGACAGAACAAATCTGTAAGAGAAAATATGTCATTTGAGGGCTGATTTGAAGCAAGTAGGTTGCATGCATAAATGGCGCCCAACAGTGGAACCTGACTGAGAGAGAAACTTCTGAAAGACATGAATATCGCCTTCAAGACAATACATTTTCAAGTTGAAATGAGGCCTAAAGATGGATCCTACCATCATATGAAGCGATGTCACTGCTTTTGGTGCAGAGGGAGAAGGATTTTAGCAGAATAAGATGGCATGCAGCATTGGATGTGAAAGATGTGTCACTGTCGTTATGAAGACGAAGCATCAGTCCTTACAGGAGATCGCAGTTCGGTTGCTCAAATGGGGTCTGGTGATAGACCAGGTCTTCAAAAGAAGATATGTCACTTGAGCACTTTATTTTGAATTTTTAAATGGCACCCACCATAAGACCATTTTTTGTCATATGTTGGCGTCAAGTAGTTTGCAGTTTTAAATGGCGCCCAACGATGCCTCCGGTGCAAGGACTCCTTTTTGGTGAAGTCAGAGCAAAAAAATTGCATTTTCAAATGACACCCATAGAATGATCCAAATGGCGCCCAACAATGGATCCTGCTTTTAAAAGAAGGGGACCTGGAAATCTGTACACATAAGTGGCGCCCATTCAGAATCTGGCCTCCAATGAATGATCTACACATTTCTTTCCCATTTTGGTGCTGGCAGAGAGAAATGTTAGTGTACTTAAATGACGCACAACAATGGTTCAGTGGAAGATATGCCAGTACGTCGCTAGCAAAGAGTTAGAATGCTTATATGAACCCGACGATGCTTCTTAATTCCGCTTTTTGATGTTTTGGTTCAGAGGCTCAAAGTTGTTTATTTTTAAACGGTGTTCAACAACGAACCTGGAGTTCTATACAATAGATGTCACTTCGCCACTCTAGGAGTTAGCATGCTTGTGCAGCACCCATCGATGAATCCAGTCTTCAACGAAATATACGACATTTGGAGACTGCATTGAAGCATGCGTTGTGGGCCGCAGTGTTGTAATGGTTTCGGCATTGAACTGTATGCCCCATACAATTCTGTTAGAGCGCTACACGAGTGGCTGCTGTAGAAGCTAGGTCCAGCTAGGTAATTCGGATTGTCGCTCTGAACATATTATTACTATCAAAGGCTGCAAAGGCCCAACAGTGGAATCGGTCTTCAATAGAAAATGATGAAAGCCATGAGACTCCCCTTCAAGAGAGTAATACATTTCAATTACGCCTAAAGACGAATCTTGTCTTCAGGTGAAGCTATGGCCACTTTGCACTGCTTTTGGTGAAGAGGGAGCAGGATGAAATGGCGTATAAAAATAGATGTGGGCGTTATTTCGCTTTGCCACTGTCGTTGTGAAGATGACGTATGAATTGTTGATGGAATGGCGCCCAGCGATGGATCAAGCCTACAGGAGCAAGAAGTTTGGCAGTCGTTCTTTGATACTCTGTTTCTCATTTCTCAATTTTTGCGGTCAAGTCATGAGCAGTCGGTTAGTATGTGCTCCATTTTTTCTTTCGCCTGGCCACAGTGCGATAATTACATGCCCTGTGTCCTGTTAGGGTTACGCATAGCACTCGAAGGTCAGATATATGCTAGAGCTTCTGTAGGTAATTTTGGATAGTATTTCGTTTCCATGAACATCATTGAGTGCTTAATAGCTCATTGGCTGCTGCAATGTTCAATAATCCATTTGTTTATGTGCAGGTTAGTGTCTCTAGTCTGGAATGTATAAAGGGAGATGGCTCATATGGATTGAGAAGGGATATGAGCACCTGCTTTGGCTTGTATATCAGACGTTCATGTTGTTCGTGTTTTGGCACTCAAATCAGCTCTACTGTCTTATTTGCAGAAAGATTTTGCATTGAATGTGTAACTCTTTTGCGTCTTTTGCGCTTTTGCGCCTTAAAACCTGATGATCTTGGGTTTTCTGTTGCTATTGCGATATGCAGCTTCATTAAATGCAAACAATTCCGCTTGAAATAGTGGCGCCCAACAGTAGACCTCAGAGTCTACTGTCTCTGCCCAACAGAGAAAGTGAACAGGAAGTTGGCAAACTTAAATGACGTCCAGCGATGCTACGGGTCTTCAATTAAATACAGCTCTATGTGCTCTAAAGATAGAGCAAGATGGCTCGATGCTGAAATGGCGCCCAACCATAGAACTAGCCTTCAAGAGAAGGGATGTCACTTAATTACTTGTGGGTTACTGAGGTAAATGATTGGTGCTCCGTACACCCAATGAACATAATTCTCATTGTAGGCTCTGGTTGAGAACCACAAAAAGAAACTCAAACAACTATAAAACCCTCCTGCAAATTGGATACACACTATCATCTGATCAGGATTCTACATCGTATGGCCTATAAAACGGAGTTGAGGGATTGTTTATATCAATTCGATAGGAAGCTAATAAAATGTGACATTGTAAGGAGCTTCCTTGTCGCAATCAAGGCTATGGTAGATGTAGCATCTTGATAAACTTAACGAGCATTAGTGGCTTTACAGGCGTAGATTGCCCGACGTAGGTGATAATCTGGCCCTAGAAAGAAGTGGACTTAAACAAATTAATACTTTCGGGGTTTTGACATAAAAGCACTCACAAATCATTGGTTTTGTTAGGAAAAAGGACGGCGAGAAATCAGCGATCCAGAGAATTGGCGGATATGCCTGTGTCCTTTCGACGACAGCAGGTTTCCCACCCATCACCCCAAGTGACCTTAAGTACAGCATCTTCTCTTCCTATGCAAAAATCGTAAATCCTCTCAAACAGCAATCAGACCCCGAAACTCGAGCGAATGAAAATAAATTCCCCTAAAGGATTACGTGACGAAGGCGCACATGACCCCAAGCGCTTACGCTGCGTATTAACGCAAGGAACTCGCCGATATCATAAAATCCTCCCTAATATCCAATGCGAGTTACATCACGTAATGGACCATTAAATGTTGTATCACCAGAGGCCAATAAAAATCTAGGCCGACCCATCAATCCCGTCCACCTAAGCACAATGCCATCGCACTTGAACACTGCGTCTTTGCGCGGCTGTCAAACCCTGTTCATCTGTCACCACACTCCACACTCTCGTTGACAAATGCAAAACCGGAATGAAATTCGAAATTTTGCCAGTAAATGTACACACGTACGGACGTACGGACGCACGGACCTTCCCACCCGGCAATTTATGGGCACGAAATTTATGTTATCTGCTGCAAGGACATGTTGCGAGCAATTTTTGCTCGCAGTAATAAATTTCTAAGTCATTTAAAATGAAATATCTCGCACACAGCGCGCTCCTGCTCTCGCAAAAAAGATTGGCGCCCAACGGTGGGCCTACGAGCTCGATCTAGGGGGACAGAGTGAAGTGAGCGTAGCTACTGGGATCTACTGCACTTAATGGAGCGGTAAATTTGTGAAATTGCCAGAGAAAGAGCGACACGCATCCAGCTGTCGTGCAATGGCAACGCAATGCGAAGGGTGATGAAAAAAAAGCGCCCACCTAACGTAATCACGCTTAGACTAGCTCAGATTTAAAAGCTGCTCAGAGCGTCGAGTGCTGTGAGTATCTCTCCGCTTGGCACGCACACACACAAAAGGCATTTAATTAAGCGCATTTAACGGTAACTAATCCCTTAAGTGGCAGCTTGCACTTTGGCACACATTTAATTCGAGAACAATAGCCTCATTCCCGACAGCTCCGCCACGCTGTTGAGTCAAGTGGGTTGGCGTATAGATTTGTGTCCATGTGGGGAAACCTGCACATGGATGGAGAGAGGAGAGGGACTTCAACTGGATGATTGCCCGCCAAAGGTTGTATGAGTGGGTTGTGGCAATGTTCGGGGAGGGGAAACCATGCAAACTACTCCCCGGTGTCTGGGTTCGTTCCTCATGCCACACCAACCGCACAACACTTCAACTTCAACTACAACAGAGAGTGCCTGGTGCCATGCACCACCGACACCGCCACCCATCGCAAAGCTCATCAGAAAACTTATTGCAAATGTTAATTAAGTTTTCCGGGCAAGTGTCCTTTGTAGGGTGGCCTCTCTGGGCCAAACCAGAAGCAGGACTTTGCACTAAATTAATTCCGCAAAAAAATAAAGAGAACACAGAAAATAACAAAAAAAAAACGTATAGCACGCTGTGGGGGAGGAGGAGGGGCCTCGGATGGTAGTGAATTAAAACCAAGTGATGGACGAAAGGCTGAAGTCCTAAGCTGGGAAAATGGAAAAACGGAATGAAATCAGCTTACGAATCACATTATCCTGAGCGTTAAACAGCTCAACGTTGTCGTATTACGTGCCACTTTCAACTCAATTGCCGAGGGAGAGTGTGCCGGTGGTAGGGTCCGTGGGAGGGGGACAGAGTGAAAAACAGAGGTTCCATGTAAAAAGTGGATCTAGCTATATGTTGGTAGATCCTGCAGTTTTAATTAAAGTTTTTCCCCGCCCCCAACCCAACCCACTTTTCTTTTATTTGCCGTGCGGAGATAAGGCATTGTGGGAGGCAGTGTCCTCCGAGAGGATGATTGTGTTGGGTGAACTCATTCGCCGCTCCTCAAGCTGACGGAGTGGCTTAAGTCATTGGCTTGAACTTGTTAGTTAGAGTGGCTGATACGGGCTACGGCAGATTCTGGAGGCGGCTTAGAGGAGTGGTTGCCGTGGTCTTCGGGTGAGGGATTATATGCTAAGAGTGGAAAATTTGTGAGGAACTTGTTCAGATAAGAGACAAACTGCTTTCGGGTATTTTTCAAACTTGCGCTTTTTGTGGGAGGTGGTGTTCTTTTTTGGAGACAACTGTGTGAAGTGTAACATTTGACTCCGATTCGGTTGAATTTGGCAAGAGTTTCTTTTCAGCACTAGGAACACTGATTTCAGTCTGTTCGGTGCGCCAAGGGAAGGTGGTGGTTCCAAACTGAGTAATGGACAACAGAGGATGCAATATAGCGTGTTGTAGAATTGTTTATGAAGCCAGTAAGGTTTTGTGGCATAAGTCGGTTGCCAGTCAGTTGGAGGTTAAATCCCTCATCACGTTAAAGATATTATTCTTCAGAATGTGGGCGGTTTCGTCCTTTCGAAACAAACACAGTCCTTTAAAGGACCACGTAATTCCGAAGAACTAACGGGCCGTATAAAATAACCATCGCCGCAACCCAGCCAGTGCGTTGGGCCGGGCAAAGTGAGGATGGAAGACTGCTGCATTTACTACGGTGATTGCATGAAGAGCCGACTTATCCAAAATGTCTTAAGCCTTGTTTATAAAAATATACACATCAAAAATGAATTCGAAATCACCAACCAAAGTCGTACTCATGCCCCGACAGAGGACAAGGACGACTTTTACGATGTCCTAGAACGGACATACGATCAATGGCCCAGCCTGAGACTATTCTAGGAGAAGCTGGATAAGGATCAAATCTTTGTAGGCAATGCAGCCTGCACGACATCACCTCCGATAGCAAACTAAGCCTGTGGTGTACCTTATCACAGGGCGGAACCTCCCCGTGGCTAGTATGGTCGGAGTTTCAACACATCAAAATCTATAAACTGAAAAGACGGCTTTCAGACTTTACATAATCTAGTTATCTGAGACTAGGAACTCGAATTCGTTTGACACGATCAGTGTCTCAGTAAAGTTCGTAGTCCTTTCTAAACACTGCGTGAGTATACAGAGATACGGACAAAAAAAATATGACCACTAGGAAAAAAACCCAAGAAATTGACAATTTTATTGGCAGCATTAACTATTAAGACGCTGTATGTTTTCCTTGTACCGTGTAAGCATGTATGGAGCAAATTGTTCAGTCAAAGTGAACGATTTGGAAAATGGTTCGGACAAAATAATAAGTTTTTGGATTGTGGCTTGTTATGTTTTATTTTATTTTTGAAATATCTTTACACTAAGATGCATGGAATCATTTATATATAAGCAGGAAGACTGCCCGTGGAAAGCACTGCTCTCTATCAGAAAGGGATTGGAGAATGAAACCGACGAAGGAAAGTGATCACTAGCAATCAACATCCCCCACATGCCATAATATCGAACCCGAAACTCCATCGAAACGTATGTGGAATATTCAGAGACCACGAGGCGTATGTGGCATATTCTGAGCCTACTCGGCGTATGTGGAATATTCAGAGACCACGCGACGTGTGTGGAATATGCTAAGGCCACTCGGCGTATGTGGAATATTTTGTGACCACGCGGCGTATGTGGAATATTCTGAGCCCACTCGGCGTATGTGGAATAGTCAAGGACCACTCGGTGTATGTGGAATATTCTGAGCCTAATCGGCGTATCTGGAATATTCAGAGACCACACGGGGTATGTGGCATATTCTGAGCCTACTCGGCGTATGTGGAATATTCAAGGACCACGCGGCGTATGTGGCATATTCTGAGCCTAATCGGCGTATGTGGAATATTCAGAGACCACGCGACGTGTGTGGAATATGCTAAGGCCACTCGGCGTATGTGGAATATTTTGTGACCACGCGGCGTATGTGGAATATTCTGAGCCCACTCGGCGTATGTGGAATAGTCAAGGACCACTCGGTGTATGTGGAATATTCTGAGCCTAATCGGCGTATCTGGAATATTCAGAGACCACACGGGGTATGGGGCATATTCTGAGCCTACTCGGCGTATGTGGAATATTCAAGGACCACGCGGCGTATGTGGCATATTCTGAGCCTAATCGGCGTATGCGGAATATTCAGAGACCACGCGACGTGTGTGGAATATGCTAAGGCCACTCGGCGTATGTGGAATATTTTGTGACCACTCGGCGTATGTGGAATATTCTGAGCCTACTCGGCGTATGTGGAATAGTCAAGGACCACGCGGCGTATGTTGCATATTCTGAGCCTACTCGGCGTATGTGGAATATTCAGAGACCACGCGACGTGTGTGGAATATGCTAAGGCCACTCGGCGTATGTGGAATATTTTGGGGCCACTCGGCGTATGTGGAATATTCTGAGCCTACTCGGCGTATGTGGAATATTCTGAGCCTACTCGGCGTATGTGGAATATTCAGAGACCACGCGACGTATGTGGGATATGCTAAGGGCACATGGCGTATGTGGAATATTCAGAGACCAAGCGGCGCATGTGGCATATTCGGAGCCTACTCGGCGTATCTGGAATATTCAGAGACCACTCGGCGTATGTGGAATAGTCAAAGACCACGCGGCGTATGTGGCATATTCTGAGCCTACTCGGCGTATGTGGAATATTCTGAGCCCACTCGGCATATGTCGAATATTCTGCTGCGACAAACTAAGAGCACAACGGCATGAATAACGATGTAAAAGTGGATGTGGTTTACTCTAAACGACCTCACCCGGCCTGCCCTCTTATAGGAAATCTTGACTGATTCAATGCGCTTTCATTTGGTTCCTCTTCACTTTCCCTAACTATTAGACAAACTTCTAACAAGACGTTGTTCTTTGTGTTAATTTTTAAGTGCCGAAAGGCGATCTCTCTTCACACTCCGGGGCATGAACTCAGTTTGCAACAAAATTCAAGAGCCACCTGTGCCGTGTGTGCGTCAAGCATGAGCTCGTTTTCGAGATATTTGAGAATCCATTTGATGACTCCTTTGACATAAAGGCACACAATAACAGCCCTCGCCACGCAACCGAGTGCAGGGGGGAGAATAACAAGTTTCTTCCTGGAAGAGGTAAATTGTGTATCTGCGTATAAAATTGTTAAAACAAACCCATCTACTTTTCACTTTCCACTTACCGTTAAAGGACACATAAACTGTGATCTGCAGATAACGTTTTTCAGTTGCACTCTGCACAAGAGCCATCCAGCATCCCTCATGGCCCCCGGCCACACCTCACAGAGACTGGTAATTGAAACTTTTATAAGGTTGCCTTTGAAACGCAAACGCAAACGCAAAGCGTCCATACGTCTCTGCACACAGATGTGTACATCGTCCTTGCACAAAGGGGGGGAAATAGAAAACCATATGCAAATTTTGTGTAACTCTGTTAGTCGGAAAGTCGGAGACCGAGTCTTGTGTGCACGTCCGTTCAACTTTCGACTTTTCAAAGTTTACCTTAGTCCCCTTGCCAGTGGCTGGACTGGCAGTGGTGCTCCGATACAAGTTCCGGCCAACAAATCGAATAAAATGCGAATGCGAACTCTGTGCTCAGCTCATTCGCAAGACAAATGGAATCCTTTAAATCCAGGAAACGACTCAAACGACATTCTCGTGTCCTGGTTTCGATTTTAATTAAATTCCCTCCAAGCCCACCCCACTCCAGCTGAAATAAATCTCGACGGCTAGTCAGAGACGAACACACTGACAATCGGAAGGAATCACAAACCACTATGAGCATAATCTCAGCCGACATTTCAACCATCCAATTGTGTGTCAGCGATAGTCTTCGCTTCCTGACCCCGGGATTGCCGTGCGGTTTCCCCGTCCATGCCCCGAGGTCGGTGTATCTTTCCGGCTGTTGAATTCGCCTCGATGACAAAGCCGATTGATCCCCAAAATTGGATGCCAACAGACCGTAAATTTAGACTAAACAAAAAAAAAAAAAAAACACAAGGACAGCCATGAAACGAAGTGAAAATTGGCCAACACACAATCCGGCAGGCGGTGTATGTGCGTTAGATAATTGGCCTTTTCACACCAAAATCAAGATACCGTTAAAATGAAAGGAACCCGATGAACCACCACCGGAGCGCCGCGGGCTAAATCCAAATTTATGTATCCTCGCCAAGACAAACCGAAAAAGCAAAATAAGTGAACGAGAAGAGAGACCCTTATAATCCCTCGGTAAAAATTGGCTGGATTTTTGGTTATTGCGGCCGGCGACCGTACTCAACTCACCTCGTCCGGCGTCTGAGCGTCGTCGTCGCCGTCTGCGCTGCCATCGCCACTGTTACCCTTCTCGGCGTCCAGGGGATCCGTGCTGCTGTTGTGGCCCATCACGCTGAACGAGTTCGTCTGGTATTTCCGGTACAGGTGTCTGCAAGAGAGAGAAAAAAAGAACCATAGGTTAATGCAAATATTGTACATCCACTGTGCGGTGCTGAGCTGAGTAGACTGGTCGGAGGAGCCGCGAACTAATTGGTCAGTGGAAGCGGTGATGGAGACCGAAACTGAGGGACATTCGCACACTTATTCAACCCCCATCGCCCACCCCCACCCTCTGTCTGCTCCTCTTTCAGTTTTCCGGAGAAATGTAATTTCATGTCCTTGAAGTGAATTTTTAATTGCGTCCCATCCAAGCCCGGCAAGCGAACAACACCAACAACCAGCATCCAGCATCCGCAGCAGCAGCAGCATCGGCATAGCCACCGTTACCGCGTTGCCACTTCTGGTGTGGTTACTGTGATGTTTCCCAGGGAGACCGCCTTAAATTTTAATTAAATGATATTGGTTTACTCCTTCCACTGGGACGACACGGCGACAACGACGACGTGCACAGGACGACAGGCGGAGAATGTTCTTGTCCGTTGCCTGACTGCGGTGCGATGGGGATGGCAACGAATATTGGATAGCAACCCCTGTGGCGACGCCATTTCAAAATTGAATCTTCCCACTCCGCTGTCAGTTGGAAGGATACGTGGGTCTGTTCTGTATGTCCCGATGTACATAGTTGAACATCAAAGGATGGACACTTTCTCGGCAAATTCCGCACCGAAAAAAAAAGAATCCCCCTTCCCAAAGCAGAGAGAACATTTCACAAATTCGAGGGATAAACCGCGCGAAGGCCAGCCAGAGTTGCAGAGAAATTTTTTTCCTCGAGGTTTCCACGCTCGCCTTGGACCGGAATTAAATTGTCCACTAATCGGGGATAAGCCAATTCGTGGGACGCCCGTTTTGGCGTTTTATGAAAGCTCACAAATTATTGCACAGAAATTGGCTGGGGATCGGCCCCGAGGGTTGTTGGTGGTTCGGTGGACCTCGTTAGAGAGACAAACAGCGGGAGGGAGACAATGAGTGATGACAAGCAACCGGATTACATCAGACTTGGTCGGTCAATCTATTTCTGTTGATGACGATTCTGTCAAGTGCGCGAGTAAGACGGGTGCAAATGGCGCTGTGCATTCCGATTGCAATCCGTACCCAATTCCATTTGTACGCACTGGTAATTCGTTTGGTGCACGTTCGTAACCGAAGACATCGTCCTTGTTCCTCTGACAAAAGGGAGCCGTGCACTTAGTTAAGTTGTCCGAGAGAGTGTTGTGTCGTCGTTGCCATCGTGAATGGTGCATGAGGTGTTAACGTCTATTGTAAGCGCACAGCAGAGAATGGAGTTGAGATGACGTTGTGGCAGTGTGAAGTGCATCCAGGATGTGGTCATTTTACAGGATGTGATAAAAGTGAACAGCAAAGCTGTGCGGAGGGATGAACATGGTTTAGTTTTTCCAAGTGAAGAAGAAGGACATTCCCTTGAGAGGGAGTGTGACTTGCTGGAGATAAGGTGGCACTCGTAGGGAGTGTTGAGGGATGTTGGGTTCAGCATTAAGTGCATTTTGTTTGTGGTTACGACGAAGGGAGATGTGAATGCTTGGAGCTTCAAGCCGAAGTAACTATGAGAGGTAATGTTGAAAAAGATATCACTGCAAGATTGCAAGGGGTTGGTAAAACACCTTTGTTAAGCCATTCTTGGAATTGTTCTACTTTCGACTGCTGCCGTGAAGGCATCTCCCTTTTCGGTGAACAGTCTTAAGTGAGGTGGAACCACGATCTTTCAATATTGCGTGCCTCATTCGATGCAACACGGTGGATTCGAAGTGTAATCGAAGTGAAACAATGCTCCTCTACCCAATGTTCATTCAGCATGCCCGTCCTAATCAGAGTTTGACGAAGAGTTAGCTGACGAACGGCTCCAGTTGTTGTCGCGATTGGCAATGTCATTGACGATTACCACGCGCTTAATCATTCCAAAGTCCGGAGAACCGCTTGCATAGTCAGGTGACTGATAGTTCGTCCAACAGAAAGAGCAGTCAATAAGGCACTGGCCGGCATTCAAATTGTATCATTTAATATCGGTGTGGGGGTAAATGCAGGCAAACAGATGATGTTGATAGCATTTGGAAGATATGTTAGAACAAGGAACTTTAAGAGCTGTACAAGAAGAGGGGTCTAGTCAGTCACCTTGGTCCGACATTAAAGTGATTAGGCCATGTGGACAGTGGACGAGTGGATGACTTGTGAAGACACTTCGACTCCGAGTCAGCAGGCAAGTTAATAGAGGACGATGTCTTGCATGGCTATGTGGGGTATACTCAGCATTTTACACCGGGTCGTGGAGGCAGGTTTTAGAGATGTCTTGCATGGCCATGGTGGCGTATACGTAATATTTTACACCGGATCGTAGAGGCAGTTATAACAGTTAACTTGCTACCCACGGTGGTGTATACGTAACATTTTTCATTTTCTCGATCTAGAGATGTCTGGCATGGCCTCGATGGCGTATACGTAACAATTAACACCAGGCCGTGGAGGCAGGTTTTAGAGATGTCTTGCATGGCCATGGTGGCGTATACGTAACATTTTTCATATTCTCGAGGAGACAGCTTCTAGAGGTGTCTGGTATGGCCTCGATGGCGTATACGTAAAATTGTTCAAATTGTCGAGAAGACAGCTTTTTGTGGTGTTTTGCATGGCAACGATGGCGTATACGTAACATTTTACACCTTTCGCTTAAGCTGGACTACATGAGTTTAGATGAACTGCAACCAATAGCAAACAACTGTAGCAAGACTCAATTAAAGCGGAATAAGATTTTACAAAACTAAGACGCTGCACTCGCTTCTTTCAACGGACGCTCAATTGTGAGTGAGTGTAAAAAAGGTGAGTGTGAAAAATAGATAAATTTGGGTTATAGGGTAGTCTGTAGCCGTGTATGAAGAAAAAGAGGCTTTCTTTTGAAGCGATGCCCGAGTTTCCTTCTTGTCACAATATGCTTAAGTGATGCACGGTGCAGTTCGGGTCAGGGACTTCCGAGCCGCTTGAAACCTACACCGGACTTCAGTAAGGAGATGCGCTGTCGTGTGATTTCTTCGATCTGGTACTAGAGAAGATAGTGCGGAGTGCCGCTGCAAACAAGGAACCCACTGCCCTCTACAAGTACAACTGTTGGGTTACGTAGATAGCATCGACATCGTCGGGCATTCCGAATGGTGAAAGCGTTCAAAGCGGTAGAAACGAGCTGGCCTTTGGGTAAACAAGAACAAAAGTCTGTAAATCTACGCTGTCGACCAAGAAACTTTCCATGAGACACCTCCTGGGGCAAGACATCACGATCGACAGCATCAACTTTGTAGTACGCCGAGAGCTTCTACCTTGAGGCAAATGAAATCCTAGGGGAATTCCGACGAAGAACCGTCCAACTGGTCAAAAAATCGTTACTCGAAGGACATGCTCAACAGACCACCTACTTTGCCAGTCCTGCTAGTAAGACAGAGTAAAACGGCAGAGCTAATTCTTGGTGACTTCGAAAGACAAGAAGAAGACGTGGAAAGGTGCTTGGCCTGATAGGTAAGTATGTAATTAGAGTGAAAGCTTCAATTACGTACACTCTCTTAAGCAGACAATCGCCTTGAGTGGAGAAACATCTCATGACCGTCGACCTTGTTTTTCGATGGTCTCGAAGGTCAGTTCTCGATTTGGTCCGATGAGGAAGATCAGACAATACTTGAGGAAAAGCGAATGTACCAGATTTACGGACTATGTTACAGTTAATGGCTCCCAATATCGCTCAATGATGTTGAAGGTATTTTCTTCCAAATTTGAATGAGCTAAACCTAGTCGGCTTACGACGCCGTCAAGACGGAACTATTTATCACACCGCACGCCAATGGATCAAGAAAACGAATTCGGTGAGCAATTTAGATAACTTCTTCCCGCTTTGTACTATTGACTTCATCAACTTAAGCTTGTTATTCACATCTCTCGTTTATGCCGATAAAATATCTTCTAATGGAGTCTTGGGAGAAAAATTTCACGCGGTACACGTGTTATTAAGATCCAACCACCTGCTTTGAAAAGTAACTTCAAATGAGATTACCACTTAAGCACCACATTAAACCTATGTGTGGTCTACATTTCCACGAAAAAACATACACTTATGCAATTTTCCTGCGGTCTATCTGTGAATGGAACATTGAAAAACTCACCCCTTACAAATCCTGGCTATAATTAGGGATAGGGTCGACTTAAGCTGTTTTACAAAACTCGTCAAGAACCATGACGACGCGACGTGTCACATTTATTTCGAAATAGTCCCAAAAGCCAACTAAGTCACTCGTAATGTCAAGACAACCACCTCGGTTCATGCTTAGTTTGCCTATTAACACGACAAGCACGTTCAATTACCAGTGAATCGGAACGATCGACCATATCTTACAGCACCACCAAAGTTGTCCACAACAAGGAAGAGACAGTCAGTGCAAGTGACTGACTTAAAAGCCACATCACGTGAGGCGAAAAACACGAAGAAATGTTTACATTACGAAAAACTTGGTCTTCCTCGGCACGGGGGCAGACAAAACTCGTTACGACTGCCAGCTAATTTCTTCCAGAAGCTAGCACCTGGGCGTGTTGGCCGAATTCCCAACAAATCCTCACCAGCGCACACAGTCGCTTAGTTCCAGAACCCTGCACCGCATCCTCAGCGGCTGTCAAAGGAAAACAAATTAACACACGAAATTCGCTCCTTCTTCTTCTTCGCTTCAGCCAAACAAAAACTTTTGATTTGTGTCTCCCCAGACACTATTGTCCCTTTACTTGAAGCATCTTGGCTTATTCATTGAAATTTGTCCCCATTCCTCGGCGAGGCTGTTGTGGCCTCGCCTCTCAAAGGAGACTCAGTCGCCTACGAGGCACACTTCATCACGAAGTCATTTGGTGTCATTGTTTACACGAAAAACTTTCCCACAGACAAGCTCCTTTCTTCAACGTGACTAACCAACCCAACCACCCACCGCGTGGTTGCCGTGCGAAGGCCACCGAACGAAACGTGATTTTTGCCCTCGATGCTCGCCTCAGCCCTCATCAACTGCAACCGGTCGTCTGTCATCCGTCCTGCCATCATTCATCCTGAAAGGCATCTCTCTCATCAACATAATTAGAGATTTACATTTGCCAGAGTCTCGCTCGGCATTATTCCCCGCTAGTCGTCCTAGCCGCACATTCGGCGAAGAAGAGCGCTTTTTGTCGGGTTGTTTTTATTTTATTTTTTTGGGTGGATGCCTCCTTCAAAGTCATTCACTTTTGACGCCACAATAAATTCAATATAATGCCAGACTCACAAACCCACTCTCCCCCTCCGCACACACACACATCCATTCCAACGCGCACAGAGATGCCAAGTGTAAGCGGGCAACCACAAGGAAATGTAATCAAGGCACATCATGGCGAATCGAGAAAAGTTTTGACTTCCTTTTGGCAGGGATATGAAGAGGCGAAGTTTCTTGTCGACTCGAAGGCGGGGGGGATTTGCGAAAATTATTCACAGGAAACATGGAAATTTGTTATCCTTATGACGGTGGCTTACAGCACTGTGTGCCTATCCTGGCAGCGGAGCGAAATGGGCACGTTTGGCGCGGGCCAAAACTTTGACTAAACTTGACGAAGATCAAACATCCAATCTATGAATGTCTGCAGTGGATTCCTGAGGTTTAGCAATTTCGGGTTTGAGAATCTGTGCGGGGAAGGAAGGAAGACACTTTTTGGCAACGATTTTCGACTGCTACAGAATTTCGACGAATCGAAGGGGAATTTTGAAAAATTCCTTCAAGTCGATACGAAGTTTTGACTAACTGCTCTGGAGGCATAGTTGGGTGTGGGAATGGTGGGAATTCTTGGGTTACGGCTTATTGCAGGGATAATTCATGTTAAGAATGTCACATCTAATCGCAACTAATCGCGGGTATTCATGGGGAATCTGTACCGACTTTGGCTGGCGCTCGTTCAATCATGGGTCCTCCTAGATGAAGCAGGGTTCGTTAAGCAAATTCTTGTGAAATTTGCAACAAAACATACAACGTACGTCGTCATCACAACTAATCTTGAAGTGGTACTTATGCAGACCTACTTCGGTTCGTCGAAACGGATGGGCTCACAACTGTTGACTCAAAGGACCAAAGTCATGCTCTAAAAAAAATTTATTTCCTGCCATATAACGCCAAATGTAGGACGTTCAGCAAAACTAAGGATCTTATTCTTGGAGCCTTCGAAAGAGAAAAATTTTAGCTCGGTGAATGTAGGAGAAGACATAAAGCCGAACTCTTTGAGATGTACCAGTCTGTGGATGTCGACGAGGCAAAAATCCATTGACTGCACTGGTGGGGACATTGAGCGCATGGACACTAATGCTCAAGCTAAGATTGTCTTCGAATCCGAGCCTTCTAGCTCGAGAATGAGATGTAGACCGAATTTCCGTTGTAAGGACTAAGTCATCAAGAACATAAGACAGCTTGATCCTTCTGACTGGAAGCGGTGTGCTCAAGACAGAACGATGAATTGCTCAAACTGTGATAGGTAATGGGTCACAAGCCTGATAAATAACTAAAGAAGGAGGTTTTAACCTCATTCCATGATCGCCGTGGCACAGTAAATTGGTGCGTAGAA